>CAUYRH010127655.1:0-31893 GCA_963574655.1 Perodicticus potto | reverse complement strand
ACATGGCTGGGAACTCAGTTGTTGTTTTTTGTTTGTTTGTTTGTTTTGTCTTAGTTAGCAAACTTTTTTTTCTTTTTTTATTAAATAGCTGTGTACATTAATGCAATCATGGGGTACAATGTGCTGGTTTTATATACAATTTGAAATATTTTCATTGAACTGGTTAACAGCCTTCATGGCATTTTCTTAGTTATCGTATGATGACATTTGTATTCTGCATTTACTAAGCTTCGCCTGTACCCTTCTAAGAAGCACCGTAGGTGTGGCCCCACCAATTACCCTCCCTCCACCCATCTTTCCCCCTCCCCTCCCCTCTCTCTCCCCTTTCCCCATATTCTTGTGCTATAATTGGGTTATAGCCTTCATATGAAAGCTATAAATTAAAGTTTTGCTGGGGTCCCGCTGGCTGAAAAGGATCTATTCTGGTGTGGGGGGATTAGGATTTTTATTTAGTTCATGGGTTCACTGGATATTTGCTGAAAGAAGGAAAAGAACAATTGCTCGGCACCTACCATAGGCCAAGCTGTGTGTCATGCATCTTCTCATTTAATTTTCTCCTCACAAGCACTTTTTGTGGTGGGCGATGTCACCCCCATTCCTAAAAGATATGGAAAGAGGGGCTGAAATGTTAGGTGACTGTCAAGGTCACTCAAACAGTAAATAGCAAAGATGGAACTCAAATGCTGGAGTATCTGACTTGAAAGACCCAAAGGCCAACCTCACTGCAGGCACCACTGGCATTTCATAGCAGTACCTTCCTTCCATGCAGTTGTGACTGATTTGTTACCAAAAGTCCAAGATAAGGACTCACAGAGCCACGACTTGTGTCCCACAGTGTTTGATGGACAGTGGCATCGGTCTCTGGCTGTCCCTGGGTGTCCTCTGTCATAAACTGTAGGACCCACTTACAGTCTTTCCAATAGAATGAGAGAATAAAAGGACAAGTAAATATATATATATAGCCACTTCCAAAGCCAGGAACACATGCCCTGCCAGCTTCTCTAGGGTTCCTCCAGGAGGGCTGGCCTTGACACAGAGCAGACAGCTGCTACGGTGCAGAGCACATTTTCCAACGTGGCTTCCACCCCAAAATTACTGTCCTTCCTCCCCCTACCACCACCACTTTGACTTTTTTTAATAAATCATAGCGGTGTACATTGATGCAATCATGGGGTACAATGTGCTGACTTCATAAACAATCTGAAATATTTCCATCGAACTGGTTAACACAGCCTTCATGGCATTTTCTTAGGTATTGTGTTCAGTCATTTATATTCTGCATTTAGTAAGTTTCACCTGGACCCTTCTAAGATGCACCGTAAGTACCACTTCTTCTTAACCCAGGGAAATTATTTCAATTCCTTCTCTTTTACTCTTTTGGGGGGTGAAGAACTCATAGTTTAAGAGACCCTTCAGAATGAAGTTAGAACCAGGGCAGCTCCCTCTGGGCACCCACTCCTTCAGCACCATCTGCCTCAGGCACTCTGGGTCGTTCTCAGCCGTCCCCGGGGAACTTGGTTCAGAGCATCTCCTGGTCCACAAAGCCTTCATGGACCAGGTTCCAGCAGTGCACGCACACCGATGAGCCGCTCCTGTGCATTCCCACATCCCCGACGTGGCCCGGCAGGTGTCGCTCGGCTGCTCTGCACTGGGCCTGGGATTTGCCCTGAACCACTGTCCCCGCTGCGCAACTGGAGGAATCACATTGAGCCTTTCTCCTCCCGACAGTGAGTTCAGCGCAGAAACGCAGTAGGCCTTGAAGAGAAGAGAGGGAGACACGGCCGTGCCCACACTCGCCCACCACTGAGCCTTCCTGAGCTCACCACACCTGGTGGGATTCCCTGGGCGGAAACTGTTAAGGGGCGAGGGGCCAGGCTGGAGGGAATTACTGTTCTCTGAGAAACAGGCACAATTTGAGCAGGTGCTTCAGGGCTCCAGTGACAACTGCAGAGCCATTTTGTAGGAATCTTCTCAGTGCCCTGAGGGGCAGTGAGGACATCCTGGCTTCCAGGGCTCTGTTCCACAGGTGGCCCCAGATGACCCAGGCCTGTGTGTCTTCGGGGAGTCTAAGGGGTCTCAGGAACAGCTGCTCCTGCCCCACATGTGCTGGGCTTGCTAGAGGCAGGAAATTCCATGTTGTAATAGCTGGATTTCTTCCCTCATCCCTAATCCATGACCAAGTAGTGGATTAGTCACTAAAGAAACCATTTAGGCAGATTTCAGGAACTCTGACTGGGCCCTCTTCTATCAGCATGTATGAAGAGAAAAATAAAACAGGACAAAGGCCTCTGGGTCACACAGTCTCACCTTCCTTTCCTTTGCCAGCCTGACTTATGTTGAAATGCCCTTCTTCTTGTTACGCCCAGGAGCTCCACGAAAACCACACTGCCAAACAAGCCAAATTCACGGCAGAGTCCCTTTATTGAAGAACCAGCTGGCAAATGTCTCAGTGTCCCAACATGGGGTTTCTGAGAACAGCCCCAAGTTGTTTGAGGCCCTGGCTTTTGTACGGCAAAATTTTTCTGGGGGCAAGCAAGCATTGTTACCGAAGCGAAAACAGCAGTTAAAGGGGTAGAGGAAATCACGAGGAAAGGGCAGTTAGTCATTTTACACGAGAGTGATTAGTAATTTTTCTTCCTTACAAAATAGGTATCAACTACAATGTCTTAAGGGGAGTGTAGAGAGGGGAACTTACAGGAAACTTTAAGACCCGTAAGGGCATGATCATAAAAGGCGTAATCGCGAAGGCCACAATCATGAGCTCAGTCAACAATATACTACTGATGACGTTTCAGAGTTACACAATAGGTGGGTAAACAAGAGGAACTAGCTTGGAAGGTAAGAAAATGTGAAGAAGGTGTGAACAGTAAAAGGGAGTCAGGCTTGCTTTTTCAATTATTCAGTATCACATACAGACGGCATGAAGACCACCTTAAAATTCTGTCAGTATCATAGTCAAGGATGGATGGAGCTGTGTTCTCATTATTTAAAAATACACATCTAAAAGCTCACTGGAGCGGCAGCATGTGTGTCATCAAGCTGAACACATGTTGATCTGAGCAGATTAGAAAAACAGCATCTGGGGAGGCTTTTCAAAGAATGGCTTTTAAGAAATACTTTGCATACACGTAGCCCATGAACCTGAAGACAAATAAAAGTAAAATCAGTACCAAGGCCGCAACTCTGAGCAGCAAGCTGGAGAATCTGGCTGGCTTATGTTAGAGACACGGTTGTAAAGGCCGTTTTTCAGTTTATCTTTCATTTCCTTCACAGCTAATGATCGAAATAATCAAAACAAAATCTTGCTATTACATTTGTACATTTTTAAATCACCTGGGGGAAAACTTACACTTTTCTTCATAGCTTATTTACTTTTTCCAAAAAGAGGTTCCTTTTTTTTTTTTTTTGGAAACTTGCTCTTACCATTCACTTGCGTTCAATCTGTTCAATCTCAGTTTAGTTTCAACTTTTATTGCATTTCCAGACTTGCACACAGTGTTTGGTGTCCCTGTATTAACGTCTGGCTTTGGGGCACAATTGCTTGGCCAGGCAGGAAGCCTGCTGCCTGCTGCCACTTTTCACCATCCACACACCCTTTAGGTGTGTGAAATCGAATCCATACAACAGCTCCTTCTTCAACTAAATTTTGAAAATCCTAATGATTTGAGTTGAGCGCAGGGCTATCTAATTTTTAAAAACTTTTAAAAAATAAATGCTAAGTCCTTCTTATGTGATCATTTATTGTGTGGTGTAAACTATAAGAATATGTTGGTGGGTTAATGTTTCAGGGGATTATTAACATTTCAAAGACAGATAAAAACAGAGAGATTTCTAACAAAGAAATTGCTTCCATAAAGAAGCCCAAGTGCCCATCGACCTACGAATGGATTAATAAATTGTGGTACTTGTATACTATGGAATATTACGCAGCCTTAAAGAAAGATGGAGACTTTACCGCTTTCATATTTACATGGATGGAGCTGGAACATATTCTTAGCAAAGTATCTCAAGAATGGAAGAAAAAGTATCCAATGTACTCAGCCCTACTGTGAAGCTAATTTAAAGGTTTCATATGAAGGCTTTAACCCAAAATTAGCCCAAGAATATGGGGAAAGGGAGAGGGAAGGGAGAGGAGGGGGAGGTGGGGTGGAGGGAGGGTAATTGGTGGGGCCACACCTGTGGTGCATCTTATTAGGGTACAGGTGAAACTTACTGAATGCAGAATACAAATGTCTTCATACAATAACTAAGAAAATGCCATGAAGGCTATGTTAACCAGTTGGATGAAAATATTTCAGATTGTATATAAAACCAGCACATTGTACCCCATGTGTACCCCGTCAATGTACACAGCTATGATTTAATAAAAAAAAATTGCTTCCATAATCCTATACCCTGAAAGGTGGCTCAAAGCAAAGAAATAACCTAAGGAGAATGGGGTCCAGCATCTTTTTTCTTCAGAAATGTGGAACTCTAGAGCCCACAAAGGATCGATGGGCAGCCTACAGAGTGGCACCAGTAACAGTCGTCTCTGTTGAGAAAGGTGGACTTGGCCCCAACCACCTTCGGTCAGTACAGCTCAAGGTTTCCTTTCATTGGGAAATCAGGCTGTCAGCTTGGTTTAGAACAGGGGTCCTCAAACTACGGCCCGCGGGCCACATGAGTCGGTGTGAATTGTATTTGTTCCCGTTTTGTTTTTTACTTCAAAATAAGGTATGTGCAGTGTGCATAGGAATTTGTTCATAGTTTTTTTTTTTAAACTATAGTCCGGCCCTCCAACGGTCTGAGGGACAGGGAATTGGCCCCGTTTAAAAAGTTGGAGGACGCCTGGTTTAGAATATACACGGGGGAGGCGTGAGCTCCGTCCTTGCTACCTGAGGAGACATTAGCACTTGAAGCTTGTGTTCGTGAACCCTGTCCTCTTCTCTTCTCCCCTAGTTACGGTGACGGTGGGAGGAAAGCAGCACTTGCTCGGCCTGTACGACACTGCAGGACAGGTACATTTTTATTATCTGGATTCCTTTAGGGGTGGGGAGGTGTGGGGAGAAGAACAGATCCCTTTGGCTGGGCACGTGGCCACGAAAAGCACCGTTATTGTTCATCCTGATCACGTGGGGCCAATTTCTCACCCACCTAAATGACAACTAAATGCATATTCTTAGTGTTTGAAAATACTTGTTACTACAAAAAACTATTTGGTTACATTATTCAAGGTATTTATAGGTACAGAATGATTCATTCATTGACTGATGACCAGCCATCACCAAAATATCATTGGACTAGGACTGGGCGGCGCCTGTCGCTCAAAGGAGTAGGGCACCAGCCCCATATGCTGGAGGTGGCGGGTTCAAACCCAGCTCCAGCCGAAAACTGCCAAAAAAACAAAAAGAAGAAGATTTGACCAGGAGTTTCAATTTCTTCCTGCAAAAAACTATTCCAGGTCCAAGATTAATGGTCAATTTCATAAATTTTAGTTCCCCCCCCCCACTACTTTTGTGTTATTTTCTTTGCCATCTTTTATTTGAGCTGTGAAAAGATCAAAAAAGAGATTAATGAGGGTGAGGGGAAGAGGTAGGAAGAATATCAATTAAGTGTTGGAAGGAAGAAAAGCCAGGATCCCAGATGTTTTCCAAAATTGAGAGTCAACCTCTGAACAGCTGGAGGTTGACTCTGAATTCTCTGGGATTCTTGAAATATTCTGTCAGAAACGTTTTAAGGGGAAAAACCTGGCCAACCAATAACGTAAGGCAAGGGACTAGAACCCTCCGCCCTCAATCCACAGCACATGCACTGCTGGGGTGCAAATGTCCCATCTGTCTTTCCTCCCTACACTGCTATGGAAAGTTTCTAATGTTACAGATTCACAGGTTGGTGGAGGGGAAGCGGTTAAGCAATTTATGGCTGTGGCCCAATTTCTTGGAGACTGCTTTTGTTACCATATGTCTTGGGTCATTTATTTAGGTTCAAATCAGTGGGTCGTTCAGTCTGTCCAAATTCACACATCTGAAATCCTTTGGCGTGAACATTTTACCATGCTGTTTCCCACCGGGAGTTCTCCTGGTAATTGTTATATGTAGTTATGCATTTGTCTAGGCCTTTTTTCACAGTTATCTGGAGATATGTCATTTTGCTCAACTTGAAAGCACTTTATTAGAAAATAAGTAAATGGAATTCTCTTTGGGGGTTTCTGTGCACATTTGCCAGGACCACTGTATGTGAAACATCAGAGCCCGGTGCTGGGCAGGCCAGGCCGGGACCTGGAGCTCTAGCGCCAGCTCAAGGCTCCTTAGCAGCCAGGTTCCCCCCACTGGCAGATGGATGGCTGTCTGGTAAGCTAAGGGCAGGAAATGGGGGTGAAGGAGAGCCCCCACTTCAACAGGAAAGGAAGCCCCTCCCCAGCCTGCTCCTGCCCAAATGGGAAAATCAGTTCGGCCCCTCTGTGCTCAGGTTCCTGGGCCTTGGTGCAGCTCACTCCCTCAGCAGAAGGCTGATCTAATTCAAGCACACACTCACCGGGGTGTCCCCACTGAACAGGAACCCACGGCCTGAAAGAAAAGAGTTTACACTTGCCTCCCTCAGTCAAATTGTATGACTATATAATCCAGTTTGAAACGTTCACTACAGCAATGATTATTTCATGATTCTGACACCTGTGTTTACCTTGCCTTCTACAAAAAGCTCTCCACACCACCCTCTCACCCCCTCTCCTCTGTGGCAAGCCAAGACAGTTGTTGGCCTGTGGGCTCTAATTGTCCTATGAACAACCTCCATGGGTCTCTATTTAATTTCAAATCCAACAAAACTGTTTAAAGGCTCTTGTAGAGTTTAATTATTCTTTCCAGCTGCCCTATCCTTTTTTAAAATTTTTTTTAAATAATACTAGTTTAAGAGTTGAAGCTGTACAACATTGTAAAAATACCTTTAAACTCCAAATTGAATCAGACAGACAGAATGGCCCAAACTTGACACAGAAGTGACTACAACAACAAATAGGGTCTGGATATTTCTTTCTTTTTTTTTTTTTGCAGTTTTTGGCCAGGGCTGGGTTTGAACCCGCCACCTCCAGCATATGGGGCCTGCGCCCTACTCTTTTGAGCCACAGGCACTGCCCCGGGTCTGGATATTTGTTCAATTTTCACTTCAATGCTTTCCATTCAGAGGTAGATAAGGTTAGTAAAGAAGCATAAAGCATGGGGAAAGGAATCAGAATGTATTTTAAGATTTCTTCTAGGCCTGAGAGGCGCCTGTGGCTCAGTGGGTAGGGCACCAGCCGCATATACCAAGAGTTGCAAGTTCAAACCCAGCCCTGGCCAAACTGCAACAAAAAAATAGCCAGCTGTTGTGGCGGGCGCCTGTAGTCCCAGCTACCTGGTAGGCTGAGGCAAGAGAATTGCCTAAGGCCAAGAGTTGGAGGTTGCTATGAGCTGTGTGACGCCACGGCACTCTACGGAGGGCCGGAAAATGACACCCTGTCTCAAAAAAAAAAAAAAGATTCCTTCTAGTCCTAAAATTCTATGATTAGGACCTTTAAAAGATAACTCTATAAAACTCCTGATAGAACCAGAGTAATTTGGCAAAAAGATCTGAAGCTAGACCCACAGGAGACCTTTTAGCAGTAAGACATTGTTAAATATTGGAATGTATTACATTAAGGATAACCAGTAATTCATCTCCTAGAACAGCAATTCTCAAACTTGAGCACACAGGGGAATGACCCGCAGGACTTGTTATACCTCAGCAGCTGGGCGGCCCCCACCCCTAGCATTTCTGATTCTGCAGGTCTGAGGTCAGGCCCAAGAATTTGGGGGTTTTTGTTTATTTGTTTTTTTCTTCAATGCTTTACTTTAAGATATGATGGGAAAAATCTTACTGGTACACATGGAAAAGAAAGACATGATTGCCCCTGAGTGAAAACAATCTAACCAGGAAGTTTTGTTTTGTTTTTTTTTTAATTAAATCATAGCTGTGTACATTAATGCAATCATGGGATACAATGTTCTGGTTAACCGGGAAGGTTTAATGCCTGTCAGCTAATGTCGAGCTGAGCGTAGGACAGGCTGCGAGGCTGAAAAGAATGAATAATTAGTATTCCTCTCCTTCTACAGAATCCACACCAACCTCCTCATAATCCTTCTCAAGGGCAGCCATGTCCTCACAGGCCTCAGAAAACTGCCCATCTTCCACCCTCACACCATGTGCCAGCAGACAAAGGCAGGCTTGGCACCAAACAGGTCACACTTGTGGTCCAGTGAAGCCCAGGCCTCATGAGCAACAGCTGCGGTGTTGCTCAGCAGGCACACAACTCCGTACCTTGGCCAGGTCTTAGCCGGTACCACAGTGGAAACCTGGTAATTGATGCCAACCTTGAAGCCAGTGGGACGCCAAGCCACAAACCAGACGCTGTGCTTGGTCTCGGTGGCAACAGCAGCATCGACATGTTTGGAAGCCACATTGGTGCCCTAGTCCCACCCCAAATCCATTTCCTCTGACCACATATGGCCCTGTGATCTCTGCTGAGAAAGCCTACCATGAACAGCTTTCTGTAGCAGAGATCACCAAAGCTTGGTCTGAGCCAGCCAACCAGATGGTGAAATGTGACCCCTGCCACGGTCAATACATGGCTTGCTTCCTGCTGGACCTTGGTGAAGAACTTGCATTTCTAACAGGTTTTCTGGTGCTGCTGCTGCTTCTGGTCATACCTTACTTTCAGAATCACTGTTCTAGAACCCTGCCACTCCAAGTGTGGCCCAAGGAACAAAGCACTTGGCTTCACCGGGGCAAATTAGAAATGCAGGACCTCGGGCAGTGACTGCAGCTCAAAGGAGTAGGGTGCCCCATACACCAGAGGTGGCGGGTTCAAACCCAGCCCCGGCCAAAAACTGAAAAAATAAAAATAAAAATGCAGGACCTCAGGCCCTTCCCCCCGCCTACTGCACTTCATTTTAAGAGGAGCCCCAGGTTCAGGTGCTCATTAAATATTGAAAAGGCACTACTCTGGAAGTTTCAGGTGGTGAAAGCATTGTTTCGAAAGTCAGGAGGAAGCAAAGGAAAATAAATACTACCCGAATTGAGCCCTAAGTTTTTACAATTCAGCCCACTGTAACAAATTTAATTTAGAAGCATTATCCCAAAATTTCCATTCCCAGTCCTAGGTAGGATAACCCAGCTATATTCTGGGAACTGCAGCTGAGATCACACGGCTAAGGACACCTGTCACTAATTCAAAACTCCCCCTCTGGCCCATTACTAGGAAGGAAAGAGAAATAATCTCAAAAAAGATTGACTACTCTCTGAACCACGAAAGGGAAATAAGCCTTTGAATATGGCTATAGAGTTCAATCTTGCTTGAATAATCAGGTTTTCATTCGTGCGGAAACCAAGAAGCAGCACCCTCACCTCAGTCTCCAGCCAGTCGTGGGTCACAGGTGACAAAACAGCAAAGGTACCAGAGGTAGGACTCACTCTACCCTCAGCACCAGCCCTGAGCCCCCCAGTCACCCCGGCCCCCTCTACTGTGAGGCACCTGGTCCGCCTGGGAGCCGGCTGCAGCCCCGCCAGCCCGGAGACGTCCTGCTCCTCCCAAAGACGGTTTATAACAAAGTCACGTGACACTGTCAACCTGTGGCAGCTGCCGTCCCCAAGCCCCTGAAACAAACACACGTTTGGACAAGATGGACTCTTTCGAAGGCTCATCTGGTGGGTAGAATTCCAGCCATTAGGTTTGGCAGTGGAGTGAGGAGTTTTTCTCAGGGAGCTGCATGTTACTCCTCAGATCACACACCAGGGAGGCAGGAAGGCCAACCAGGCCCGTCAGCCAACTCATCCTCATGGCCCATGTCCCCAGGAGGGTCTGGTAAAGGAATTTCTAGAGTTCAGATCTTTGGTTCAGCTACGAGAGTCCCAGGGCTAACTTTTCCATGACATCCCACCCGGTTTGTTCAAAGAGGGAAGGAGAGAACGAGTGGCCAGCAGGGTGCCGGGGTGCGAATCCTGAAGCCAGCCCTGGGCAGCCGCCACCTGAGGCCCCCAGGCTGGGAGCGGGATCTTTCCCAGGTCATGGCCAGATGTCCTCCTGTCCTCCACCGGCCAGCTACAGCAGAGCCAGAGTGGTACTAAGACACCACCCTCCTTTTCTCAGACTGCTCAGATAGCGGTCTCTCTGGCCAAACTTCAGGATGGACAAAGCTCAAAGACACAATCTGCAATTCTGGCAGTTAGCAGCACTGCTAGGGGGAATGAGCACCTGTCAGGAGCCCCATGCACCCTGCTTGTCAGCCTGGCTGGGCACCTGGTTTCTCAGGAGGGGATACCCCCAAGTGCCCCACAGAATCAGGGGCTCTCACTGAGAAAACACAGCCCACGACAGGTCAGCTGTTACCAGTGATCATGGGACCGTGGAAGCAAGGACAGCCCTCAGCTGAGCCCTTCGCTCACCCACCACTGCACACACATCTTTACCAGGTGCTGACTTCTAAGCCTCAGTTTCCCCCAAGGGCCAGAGAAGGACAGGACAGGAGGCAAGTGCACCTGGGGCTCGTTACCGGCAGCCCAGAGTCCACTGGGAAGGACGCACACAAGCCGTCCTCCTCGCTACTGACTGACCCAGGGGGGCCCTGTGGAGAGCAGGGTCTGGCCTCAGTCCTTATGGAAAGTTTGCCTGAAACCTCAGGACAAATGTTTTCCCTCAGTGAGCAACTCAGCTTTCTCAATCACACACAGTCTAATGTGTGGGGTTTTTTTTAAGAGTATGTACTTTGGAGGATTAGGGATGAATTTGTGTGATGAGTTGTTGGTAAAAATAACCCTCAGACACAAGCTTACTTCTCCCCAAATCATGGAAAACAGGGGTCTAGAAACATCGAGAGAGACAGAGTTTGCACGTATTTGGGTCTCATTACTAGTCCGCTCAGGAAAAGCTGATTTCAGTTTTAGCCCTAGAACTCAGTGAGGGCTGAGAAAGGGCCCCAGGACCGGCAGCTGCTGTGGACATGGGACCAGGACGGACCTCATGCTTAACCATGTCCAGACGGCATTCTACGTGGTCTGCAAACATCAGCACACGTTATTCTCGTAACACCCGAGAGGCCAGCGCTGCTCACTTCATTTTACAGTGGGAAACAGGGAGAACTTACCCAAGATCACACCACGGTCACAGCCAGAATGGGGATCAGGACCCAGATAATGTGTGGGTTCAGCCCATACTCTTAAGCCACTATACGTGGTACCTACTTTTTCCAGACCACCCCCAACTTACGGAAGAATATGAAAATGAGACTTGCACTGGAAAATCTGGTATATCACCAAACCAAGAAGACTTAGAAGTAGAATTCCAGTTCCAGTTCAGTATAATTGGGGGGAGGGAGCTCAGTGCAGTTCTTGCTTCTCAACGTGTGGTCCCTGGACTAGCAGCATCGGCCTCACCTGGAAACTTGTTAGAAATGCAAATTCTTGGGCTTCGCTCCAGACCTGCTACTGAGTAAGAATGAGTGCTTTGCCAAGATCGCCACGTGATTCCAATGTACGTAAAGTCTAAGACATGCTGATGTAATTGTTCTCTTATCTACCACCTGTATCATCAGGGTGCAGCTGTTCCCAAAAATACGTAGGACCCAGGTGTTTGGCCCATTTAATGCTGAGGCTTTCTCTGAACTTGTCTTTTTAAATAATCCTCTCCTCCGTCACCCCAGAGCACGAGATCCACCTTCAAACTGACCCCGTTGCTGCCTTCAGGGTGAGGTTGGGTGGAAAGCACTCAGAAGGGTACCTTGCCCCAATTTCCTGACCCCCACCCCAGCGCCTCTGTCTCCTTTACAAAGCCCCACTCCAGTTGCTCTTTGAGATTAAAACATTGTCTCTTCAAGAAGCACACATGCACCTGTCTTCCATTCTTCATTTCAGCATGAGAAGGGGCTTCAAATACCAGCTGAACCATCCACTGATAGCCCCCAACATCATCTCAACATGGGATCATCCAGCCCAGGGCCAAAGGAAGCTCCATTGCAAAAGCCATTTAAGTTGGGTGGCGCCTGTGGCTCAAAGGAGTAAGATGCTGGCCCCATATACCAGGGAGGTGGTGGGTTCAAACCTGGCCCCGGCCAAAAAAAAAAAAGCCATTTAAGTCATCAGCTGGTACAAGTTCAAATCCCTCCATTGCCCCTTCCCCCCACTTCCCAGGTTCCAGTCCCAAGGAGACACTTCCTTTATTAATCCAGACCCTTTCTGCAGTGTTTCCTGGCTACAGCTAATGGCAAGCCCTCAACAGCCTATGCATGGGCCTTCTTGAAAGGTATTACTTTGTGGTCCTGGTTAAATCAATCTGTTTAGACAATGATTTCTTTTTTTTTTTTTTTTTTTTTTGAGACAGAGTCCCACTATGTCACCCTGAGTAGAGTGCTATGGTGTCACAGCTCACAGCAACCTCAAACTCTTGGACTGAATGATGCTTTTGCCTCAGCCTCCCATATAGTTGGGACTACAGGTGCCCACCACAATGCCAATTATTTTTTGTTATTGTTGTAGTTGTCATTGTTGTTTAGCAGGCCTGCGAAGGGTTCAAACCCACCAGCCCCAGTGTATGTGGCTGGTTTCCTAACCATTGAGCTACGGATACTGAGCCAACATTGATTTCTTAAACTATGAATTTGGCCGTGGTGGGGGAAGAGGAAAGTAAGATGTGATTCTGAAACCTGAGATCAGAATGCCCTGGAGAGCAGCGCCTGCCCCAGAGCCTGAGCTGCAGGACAGTTGTGGGTGCCTGAGAACACCCATCTCTGACACGCTCCCCGGGCTGCCGGTGCCTCTGAGGACCACACTTCGGAAACCGCTGCACCAACTGCTCTCTAAGGCCTCTTCCAACCTGGAAATTCTATTGTCCCAACTCAGTCAGATAAATATCCCGTGTTATTCTATTATAACGACCAGGAGAAACTTGTCCTGTCTCACTTCTACATAAATCTGATTGTCTCATGTATTTCATTTTCTCTCCCTAAATGGATCACCAGTTCTTGTTCACCTCGTATAGTTCATCAAACACCCTCGCCGGTGCTGCGTATTCAGTAGGCACCAAATCTTTTTAAACGGATTCACACCGCAGGACTAAGGTGTCTACAGAGGAGAGATGCGGAGTGCAGAGAGCAAGGTGCAGCCCCGAGACTGATGCCACCGAAATCACGGAGCTGCCCTGACCAGAGGGAAAACCATCAGAAACACAGACCTCTCCCCTTCCCACCTGGAGTCAGCCTGGCAGCCCTTGGTCTTGCTCCTTTTCCCATAATGTAAACAGAAATCCTTTGATGGCCACTGGGTAAAGATCAGATAAACATAATCATTTCAGAACACCAATAATTTCTTCCTACCGTACGTAGCTAGGCATGACATCTCTCCAGACTGTGTTTTGTTTGGGGTTTCAGCTTCAAGGTTTTAAATAGACAGTGTCTGCTGCCATCTGGTGGCAATTTCAAGCAGATGCAGGCCACCGAATAGACAAACACCTGTTCAAACCAGGTGGTCCGAACGGTTCTTAGATTCTTGGGTAACCTACAAGTCTCATATTCAAGTTCCTAGATGATCAAGTTTTTAAGTACTTAATCTGCCACTTAAAATTCTGATCTGTGGCAAATAGCATGGTCACAATTAAGAGCTGGAGCTGGATTAGGGCTACTACCTGGGTGACTGGTCCACCTTGGAACTTCTCTAAACCTTAACTTCCTCTCCCTGGAAAAAGTGGGTGTTGATGGGACTGTCTTTCCAATGGCATTGTGAGGGTTCAGTGAGAATCCACGTAAGTGCTTAAAACAAGGCCTGGCCTTTTGTAATATGCGCTCAGACACATCCTCAGTTCATTAACTGGAGGACAAGAGGACCCCGACGCGTGCCCCCCCAACCAGAGGTGTGCACCCTGAACATTCCGGGGCACTGCCTTCCAGCCACGGTGGTGGTGATTGACATCAGCTGCTCTCGACTCCATGCCCACGCCAGGTCAATTAAATCAGAATTCCCAGCTGCCCAGGCACCCTCTCCAGGGATTCTGAACTAATTGTCCCCAAGTAGGCAGGCAGTCAGGGCAGGTCGTTGGTTACCAGGACACCAGAATGTTTCATAAGCTCCACAGGTGCTAATGAAAACCACTACAGTACATGGCCCCTGGGTCATTGGCCAATCACTGTGGAGTCCATTTCTCCCAGCCGGCCAATAGCATTTATTGAATATTTGATGTTGAACAAGAGAAAAACACAATTAAACTCAAGTTGGAGGGAGAAAGAAGAGGGCAGACAGGGGCAGAAGGGAGAGAGACTGGCGTGCTCTCTAGCAGGCACACCTCCTGGGGGGGCCACAACTACAGCTTGGACTTTACTTACCAAACATAAACAATGTAACCTAATGGTCTGTACCCTCATATTCATCTGAAAACAAAAATACTTGATGTGGAAAGAGCACACATTGGGAATGAGAAAAAAAACCAACAGAGTACCGCTCTATTTGTGACAATCCAGATGGGAGGAAGCAGTGGCGGGGGGGTGGTGTCGTGAACAGATTACAGCCTGGGAAGGAGCGTTCTTGGCTCATGGGCCTTATAGCTGCTTTTTGAGCGAGCCACAACAGAGAGAATGGAGAGAGGTGGAGAGTCCGGGAGAGAAGGTTTTCAGGCCTAGATATATAAAGAGGAGAGGGTTGTGCCAAGAGAGGAGTTATCCCCACCCCCACTGCCTGCCCCCGCCCCCCGACAGGCACAGCTCAGCTGAAGTGCAGCCAGGAGGCCCGGGCCTCATACTAGTGTTCATTCAGCTGTGCGCCCGGCTCCTAATTATCTGCTTTAATAGAAATGTAGTAAACGAGCCATGATAGTGCTTTTAGTTTTCTAGTTAGATTTTTAGGATTCTCCTTTTCAGCGTCCCTGCCATTATGCATGACATATTACCTGAGCACCTAAAAATCTTTGCGGAAGCTTTAAGAGTAGCACCAGCAGAGGCCACACGCTCGGCCCTGTGCTCTGGGTACTTGGAGTGGCTAACGGAGGAACAGATGGGCGTCCACCAACCAGAGATGCCCAACTTCACACCCTAAGGGACTTCCCCCCAGTCCACCGTGTATACGTACATGTACATAGGTGTGCTCACTTCCTATAAAAACATTTATTCAATTCAGGAGAAAGACAGGAAGGTTGATATTACAAATATACCTATGACGTACTAAGTGTCAGGGCCCGGGACTGGCCAGGTCTCAGCCCAGCTTAGCTAGTTCCAGACACAGACCGTTAAGCCACCTTGCTCAGGAACGATTTCTCTTAGGCGCCTGAGGGCTCTCTACTTCAGCTGGAGAGAGCGTCTTAGAGAGTAAAGCAGTCTTAGAATAGATAGATCTTAGTCTTTAGCAGAGCTTGGTCATCTTCAGCAGGGAGACGCCGTGCTGGCGTTCTGCAGGCAGGAGAGGAGACAGAGTAAGTGTGTCCGTGATAGAATGCACATATTCCCGACTGCCTGATAAGGCTGATCTCATGCCTCTCACCACCACAGGTGTACAGACTGCCAATTCACCACTGCTCTCATCTCGCGAGCTCTCATGCCTGTTAGGAGCCAAATCCCTCTCCATGCCCTTTCCACCAAGGAGTTCCATTATTGAGCTATACAGGTATTTCTTATAAATCTCACTCCTCCTCGTCATAGGCTAGACAGGCTGCCACACTAAGTTTAAAAACCTAAGTGGTATAACAATATGAACTATATAATTAATTCACATAAGTGTGTGTACATTATATACATAAATAAATATAAATGTTTGGGAGACCAACGTTAAGCAGTTTTCTCTGGAGAGAGGAAAAACTCTCAGTGATCACATCAGGGATGTGATGAAAAACAGCTCTCACCCCTGCTCTGTGAGCTTCCGTGGTGTTTGCTCTTTTGCAAACACATGTGTTTCACAACTTTTTGACTATTAGGAAGAGTAGTCATGGCCTTGATAAGTGGTATCTGACCTGTCTCTATGAACACAGGTGTGTGATCATTGTGAGCATATAAGTTTGGTTGCATTTATAGTGGAAATATATACGTTTGCATATATGTGTGTGTGTGTGCACAGATGAGTCATACCTGGCACGTGTGGACACACAAACCATGTTGTGGTAGTGATGTGTATATAAATATGGTGTGTGTGGGCGGCACCTGTGGCTTCAGTGGGTAGGGCACCGGCCCCCTATATGGAGAGTGGTGGGTTCAAACCCGGCCCCGGCCAACTGCAACAAAAAAATAGCCGGGCGTTGTGGCAGGCGCCTGTAGTCCCAGCTACTCGGGAGGCTGAGGCAAGAGAATCGCCTAAGCCCAGGAGCTGGAGGTTGCTGTGAGCTGTGTGATGCCACGGCACTCTACCAAGGGTGACAAAGTGAGACTCTGTCTCTTAAAAAAGAAAATATATATATATGGTGTTGTACACACACCCACGCACCAAGTTACTTTTGGCTTATGTGTTAACTTCTATGAAAACATATAAACCCTTCTACTGAAATAGCATATTTTACCTTGGAACCTCCTAAAATATTTAACATGCAATAAAAGGCATCTGCTGACATTCTCCCAAAGTTGTGTGATGCAATATCTTTCTTTGTATTCATTGATTTTCCCTAAAACAGAAGATACATAAAAATGTTATGGCACCAGAAACCCTCCTGTCGGAGCATATTCTGATCTGAAAAGTCTTAGAGAAGAAAATAATCTGGCATTTTATTAATCTGGCCACACTGTGGCCTTTGGTTAAGTTTAGAAACAAATCCCAAATGTTTGCTCAGTCCACATATTTCTTCAAATGCTGTGATCTCAGATTGGGTAACAACTCTTTCTTCTGTGTGTTAGTTTATTCTAAATTAAATTTGTTACTTAGCACCTGTGGCTCACACGGCTAAAGTGCCAGCCACGTACACCTGAGCTGGCGGGTTTGAATCCAGCCCGGCCCGCCAAACAACAATGACGGCTGCAACCAAAAAATGGCCGGGTGTTGTGGCGGGCGCCTGTAGTCCCAGCTACTTGGGAGGCGGAGGCGGGAGACTCGCTTGAGCCCAGAAATTGGAGGTTGCTGTGAGCTGTGATGCCACAGCACTCTATCCAAGGTGACAGCTTGAGGCTCTGTCTCAAAAAAAATAATAATAATTAATTAATTAAATTTGTATACAATATTTTCAATTGTGTAAGGAGGGGATTTCTGTGCCTTCATCAATGGCCCATCAATTTAAATATAGTGTATTCGATATCACACTATTCCAGTTTAACAGAAGAATTCCAATAATCCTTATGGAATTATACACTTTAAATGGATGAACTTTTGAATACGGAGAAACAGAGGCAGAACCATTGTTACAGGGGTGAGGAGGGGTTGTTAGGGGCACGGCCACAGTTACACAGGATGGAGACGTCCCCACTTCTATGGGACAGCGTGATGACTCTAGTTAATCATACCATACTGTATGCTGGAAATTTGCTAAAAAAGTAGATTTCTGGGGCTCTCACCATTAAAAAAAAGTTTTTTAAAGGAGCTGAGGGTGAGGAGAAGGATATGTTAATTTTCTTGATTAGTGTATATATCAAAACATCACTTTCTACACACTAAATATATACGATAAAAAATTAAAATGAATGAGTGAGATTTATGATATATGAGTTATATCTCAATAAAGCTATTAAAATAGTTTTTAAGTTCATTTTAAGGGAGGGCGTTACGTAATCTCTTTAACATAACACCAAAGTGTTTTCATGACTGATAGAGCCTTTATTTCTAGTATGTAAGGGACCACCAGGTTCCCGCACAGGGGAAGGAGGTGGGTCACACTCCACGCAGCAAACACACACCTGCTGTCCCGCCCCGGCCACGCGGCCCCCTCACCCAGCTGCACAAACTCTCGTCTGCTCTTCCCACAGGAGGACTACAACCAGCTGAGGCCACTGTCCTACCCAAACACGGATGTGTTTTTGATCTGCTTCTCTGTCGTAAACCCTGCATCTTACCACAACGTCCAGGAGGAGTGGGTGCCCGAGCTGAAGGACTGCATGCCCCACGTGCCTTACGTCCTCATAGGGACCCAGGTTTGAAGGCGGCCACCAGGGCAGGTGGCTGTGGGAGAGGAAGGGCCCTTCTGGTCTCTCACCAATATCCTGTTGTGCCCAAAGCTGTGGAAGATCTCAGACCAATCAGTCCTACAAACAGAGGCTCTGACAGTGTGCATGCTAATTTACCCATGGCTGGAAAGATAATAGAGCTGTTTAATATAAAGCAAGAAATTTGGATATGGCCTTTAAATTTCCTGTCTCATCTTTTTAAAAAATAATAAAGCAGATGAGTGTGGTGGTTACAGGTCTAAGTCCCAGCTACTTGAGAGGCCGAGGCAGGAGGATCGGTAGCATGGGAGTTGGAGTCCAGCCTGGGCAACAGAGTGAGATGAGAGAGAGATTTTTTTTTAAATAGACACCTTTCTGCTGCCCTGAATCAGAGCAACAGGGTAAGGATGTCAATTGCACTCATTATCTAATTTTTTTTAATATCTGAAATCCAATCTGAAATCCACAGTTGTTTTAAAATCACAAAATAGACATGAGTGTCAAAATGACCCCAGCAATCCAGAATAGGCATCATATTACAGGAACTCGTTGGGGAAACTTTTGGAGAAGGAAGATTCCAGAAGAAATTCGCTGTCCTGTATCCCCTTTAAGGCCTTTCGTCTCCCATATCTTAGACAAGAAGTTAGAACGGATATACCATATAAACAAACCCACCCATAATGGTAAAAGCCTGTATAGTGTTTTGGAAGATAATAAAGTCTAATAAATTTCCAACAGTGACCCAGTTTCACCAATATACAGTATTAAAGATTGTTCCTACATTTTATAGTTTTAACTGGATCTTAGTTATTTTAAAATCCTAACTACTACCCCAGAGACGAAGGACTGTAAAACACTGAGAGGATTTATTGTTATCTGTTTCATATGTTCTTTCTATTTTCAATTTGACAGAGAAAAAATATTTTAAACATAAAGGAAAGAAAAATATTTCCTAAAGAAGACGTAGATAGATGCACATATATGTGTCTACTTAAATAGAGACAAAGTAGATTTCACATATCCATAAATCAGACTATGTTTTAGGCCTGAAAGATATTTGTTTGTGTAAATGAACCTTTTTGCCTTAAATTCCAGATGGTAATGTTTGCCTGTATTGATGGCGGAATCCCTGAATCCCTGAATCCTTGCTGCCAAAATATGTGACCAGGATATTCTATCACCTTTAAGAGTGATTCAAGCTGATTTTATAACAGATGGGCATTAATTAAATAATTAAGGCAAAAACACACAAACTGGTAGAGCTAAGCAATGTGCTTAGAAATGGAATCCTAGGCTTGGCACATACACTGAGGCTGATGGGTTCGAACCCAGCCCAGGCCAGCTAAACAACAATGACAACTGCAACAACAACAACAAAAATAGGTGGGCATTGTGTCAGGTGCCTATAGTCCCAGATGCTTGGGAGGCTGAGGCAAGAGAATCGCTTAAGCCTAAGAGTTGGAGGTTGCTGTGAGCTATGACATCACATCACTCTGCTGAGAGCAACATAGTGAGACTCTGTCGCAAAAAGAAAGGGAACCCAAATATATAGACATACTGATCCGTATGACATAAGCCCTTATAAAACTAATCATTAAAAAATAAATGAAAAAAAAGACACATAAAACTAATCATGAAATAAGTTAATTTAATTTTAAAGAGACATAGGCTCCTGTGTACCCACATTCACACCGATTTTTATATGCCTGCATTCATGTACACAGTGAGATTTTAAAGTTGCCGAAACATTGACTTAAACTGTTAAACCTAATCCAGATATAATATATGCTAACTTCTAAGTAGTTCTACCTTTGCAAAGATGAGTGCTGATTCCTTGACAAACCCTTTGAAAACTTCTCTTTGGTAAGAACTTGGTGGGGCCCTCAAGGGAAAAATAATTAAAATTAAATTTTTTAAAAAGGTAAAAAGAAAATTTCTCTTTAGGACTTGCCTTCTGGAGCTTGTCATATATTCGTTAGAATATCCTCACAGGTAACAAATGTTCAATCTTTTGAGGATGATGATGGTTTTATTTAGAAAAGAAAAAAAAAGATGAATTCAGAGCTAGGAATAAACTATTAAAAATAAGTAATATAATTTGGGATCAAATAAGGCATCATATAAAATAATAAGACAAATGGGTTATCTTGCATGCCCTGTAAAGAAGAATTTAGAAATGAATAGAAAATTTCAAAAACATTCAAGACAGCAATAGAATCACTTGAGTGAGTCTTCAGCTCCCAGGGTAACTGCTTTGAAGGGGAAAATAAAGGAAGTCTGGTGTATACATTTACAAAGAAATCACTTTTTTTTTTTTAGACATAACATGAGAGTGTGTATGTGCTTCCTTAAAATTCAATAACTTCAAAGATGTTCATGGGAAAAAAAGACTCTGTCACAGTTTAAAATATCTAGTAAGGCCTGAACAAATAGCTGAGTTTTTCACATGTGTGTTTTTTGCCAGATTGATCTCCGTGATGACCCCAAAACCTTGGCCCGTTTGCTGTATATGAAAGAGAAACCTCTCACTTACGAGCATGGTGTGAAGCTTGCAAAAGCGGTACGGTCAGATCTGAATTTAATTTTAAATGTATGCTGAGAAGGGAGTTTGTTGTATGCTTTGGAACGGGTGCCCCACATAGAGGTTTGTTTGGAAGTGCGATGACTTGAGAATCTCCTCTCTGCTTTATATTCGTGCCTTCTTGTCAGCCAGCATCGTCTGTTTTTCATTAAGAAAGAAACTGGGTGAATTCAAACAGCTAAAGCACTTATCATGTGATTTAGCAACTTCCACAGCATCTACTTGCCATATTTAGTGTGAATAAAGGAAGTCATTAGATGCATATTTGGAAATCTCACTACTTATTAACCATGTAACTCATTTCAATGACCCCATAAAAAACATTCTGTGACTTTCTTGGGAGAGACTTAACATTAGCACCTGGCAGGGTTATATTTGTTCAATTTTTCTTGCCATATAATGAATAGCCACTTAGAAAACCTAAACTGTGCCACAAACAGCATCTGGAAAATACCATACACCAAAAAGTAACTTGCTCAGAACTGGGACTGATTTTATGGTCCTTTCTTCATTTTCTTTTTTTTCTTTTTTTAATTGAGAGAGAATTTGCTGCATTGCCCTGGCTAGAATTTAGTGGCATCATCACAGCTCACTGCAACCTCAAATGCCTGGGCTCAAGCGATCCTCCTGCCTCAGCCTCCCAAGTAGCTGGGACTACATGCACCTGCCACCATGTCAGGCTAATTTTTCTATTTTTATAAAGATGGAAGGTCTCACTATGTTGCTCAGGCTGCCCTCGAGGATCCTCCACCTCGGCCTACCAGTTAGCCACCGCACCCAGCCCTTCCTTTGTTCTTCAGAGCTTAACATGAATCGTTAAACTTTGTTAGGGAAATGCTTTAGAAAGTATTTGCCATATACCAAATCTCTGGCCTCCCTATTACCTCCAAGATGTGTCCAAAACAGCCAGTAAAATGGATATGAGAGGATGAAAGTACTTTCTGCAAGAGAAGGCTTATAAATCACATTTGCATAACTTGAATCTGATTCCTCATTGAATTAGTTACATATCCATTGACCCAGGGCAGAGATTTTTAGAAAATTTCCATTTTTTTTTTGTTAAGTAATCAACCCAGCAAAATGCATGCCCCCCACAGAGTTAAAAGTCACCTTTATAAGACAGTCAAGAATATATTAACTATGAATTCTTCATTTACAAAAACGTAAGCACTTCTCTTACTAAAACTTGCTTATAAAGCCATGTGCAGTGGCTCGTGCCTCTAATCCCAACACTTGGAGGCCCAGGTGGGAAGATCACTTAAGGAGTTTGAGATCAGCCTGAGCAACATACCAAGACCCTATCCTTACAAAAAATAGAAATAAACAAAATGAACAAGTCATGGTGGTGTTTAGTGTTTACAGTCCTAGTACCAGGAAGCTGAGGCAGGAAGATCATTTGAGCCCAGAAGTTCAAGGCTGCAATGAGCTGTAACTGAGCCACTATACTCCAGCCTAGGAGCCATCTCTTAACAACAACAACAAAAATACTTAACTAGAAATGAGTTAAATAAGACCATGTTTTCTCCAGGTGCCGTGCAAGAGAACATCTCATTATTTTCTCTTTCCTAGAGGAAAACGTTAATTGAGATACTGAACTCTTCCTACTTCAGAGTACCGTGATGTCAATGCTAATAGCAGACATTCACGGAGTTCTCGGGATGCTATGCGCTTGGCAGCCTAGACGTAACCCTCTTAAGCAGATGGTGGTTTTCGTCCTCACACATGAGGAAACAGGGAGACCTGGCATGTTTGACTCACACAGCTCATAATAACAAAGTCAAAAACTGAAATCCAGCACTGTGGACACCCCTGTGCACCTGACCACTGTGTCAACCATCTTTCTCCAACTGCATATTTTTCCACTGGTAAAGCAGGTACATGTCTAAGGGTCATTCCACATTCTCCTCAAATGCTTTTGTTAAGATGTATAAAAAAGGCCGGGCGAGGTGGCTCACACCTGTAATCCCAGCACTCTGGGAGGCTGAGGTGGGTGGATTGCTTGAGCTCAGGAGTTCAAGACCTGATTTTTAGTCGAGACCCCATCTCTAGTTAAAATAGAAAACAAACTAGCAGGGCGTTGTCACTGGTGCCTGTAGTCTCAGCTATTCCGGAGGCTGAGGCAAGAGGAACTCTTGGGCCAGGAATTTGAAGTTGCTATGAGCTATGACGCCACTGCACTCTATTCAGGATAAGACTCTGTCTCAAAAAAAAAAAAAAAAAGATACATAAATCTGTAGCTCTGTATATAACTGTATGTGATTCCCAGCTACGTGCCTCACAACCAGGCCGTCCCGTCAGCCCCACCAGCTTTTCTCTGCATCTTGTTTCCTGAGCCCCTGACCACTGGCCTGTCTCCCCCTGTCTGTGGTCAGCTTCCCCCTCTCACTTCTCATTAGGGAACTTGTTTTTCCCGCTGAAAAGAAGTCATGCCAAAGCTTCCCATCTCATTCCATGCTTATTTTAGGGACAGTGACCGAGCTGGCCGCTTTATAACCTTTTGTCAGTTTCTCTGAGCAACTCTTCTCAGATACAGAGGGAATCGTGGAGCTTACAGAGTCCAGTTTAGAGGAAAATCAAGCAGGAATTGTTTACCACGATGCCTGTAATTATAGAGATGCTTTGAGTTTCTCTACTCCCTGACTTTTCTGTCAAGAGGTTTATGACAACGGCTTGCGAGTGGGGGTGTTTGTAACGTCCTAGACTTGGTGCCACCCAGTCTTAATCCTCGCAACAACCCCCTTCTGTGTCCTAAAGGAAACTGAGGTGCAGAGAGGTTAAGGCCACACAGCTGGGAGACTCCAAAGGAAGATATAAAATTGCTGTAACCACCTTCTCCTCTACCTCCCACCTATAATGTGAAAAAGAAACCCTTAGGTGTGGGGCTGCTTCTTATTTATTTACTGAAGACTCTTTTTTTTTAAGAGACAGAGTCTCACTTTACCACCCTCGGTAGAGTGCCGTGGCATCACACAGCTCACAGCAACCTCCAACTCCTGGGCTTAGGCGATTCTCTTGCCTCAGCCTCCCGAGTAGCTGGGACTACAGACGCCCACCACAACACCTGGCTATTTTTCTGTTTTGCAGTTCTGCCAAGGCTGGGTTTGAACCTGCCACCTTCGGTATATGGGGCCAGCGCCCTACTCGATGAGCCACAGGCATCGCCCTGAAGACTCATATTTTAATGTGCCAATTGTCCCCATAACTTAAAGGTTTGGCAAGTTCGGATTTTTCATGCCCGATTCCCTCGTCCAATACTTTTTAATTTTCAAAACATTTTTTATTTACCATCTTTTTGGTTTCAAAGGGCATCATATTTTTTAAAGGGCATTTTTGCATCACACATATCATCATCCTTTGTATTCCAAAGCCAACCACATTTACGTAAACATTGTTTTAATTTATAATAAATATTCATTGTTATCCCTTTACTTGTTTTATCCTCCATTTTCATCATTGCGTTTTTTTAATCCTCAGCCTACCTTTCCCATTCTTTACAGATTTGCAAATGCCCATATTCTTGCTAGATTTATCAATAATAGTTTATTAAACACCTGATGTGTGCCAAGCGCTCTGCTGGATGTTAGCCTAATTCTTTGTGCCAACGCTTTCCCAGTTTCCCCTGGTGCAGCCTACAGGCCTGCATGGCCTTCAGGCTCAGGCTTCCTAAGGCGATTTTCCATACAGAGCTTTAGCAATTTTCTTTTCTCACTCTTTGCCCTCTTTGGCCCTCTCCTGCCGTCTTCTGAACATCCTGCCTTCTGCTATTGTTGTCACTCTTTAACTTAGCACTTGCTCAGCTTCCTGCTGGGTTTTTAACAGGCACAGATAGGTTTAAAGCAGCAGAATTGCCACAAAAGTCCTGTAATCAATGTTCAATCAAGTGAATGCACTGGAGCCCTAAACACCCTTCTCCTGATTGTTCTTGTGCTGATCACTTCCCCTTCCTGCCATGGTCACTGAAGGTCGGTCACTTCACTATTGGCATCTGGGTGAGAGGGGCCCAGGAGAGGAGGGAGCCGGGTAGACGAAGCCCCCTGATGAGCACAGGGACAGACATCTAGGCAAGGGACCAAGGCCCAGACAGGAGGGAAGGAGGACGGAGAAGATTTCCTGAAGTAGTTGACACCTGCATCAGGTCTGAAGGCTGAGGATGATTTGTCAGATGGAGAAAGTTAATCGCTCGTTATGAGTTTGCTTATTCGTTGTTAATTTCTTCTTGTCAGAGTCCTATATCTTCTGCACATCTCTGATAAACTTCCTGGATTTGTGACAGTAAGTTTTAACTACTATTAAATTATCAGAAAAGGGATCTCTCAGTCTACACCCCCAATTTCTACTTTTTTCATGAAAAGAAGTCGCTGATAAAACATGTCCTGTAACTAAACAAGACTCCTCAAACCCTGAGCTCTCACAGATGGTTTCTAAATACCTGGCTGTGTTGGTCATTTTACTCCAGCAGATAAAGTTGGAGCTGTAAGAAAAGCCGTCTCTCCTCGAGACACTTTTTCCATTCCACACCTTTAAGAGCAGAAACGTTGTTTTCTAACGTGGCCACGCCTTTTCCCTGAACCGAAATAAATTCTTCTCTCAGAGCACTTGACACACAGCAACAATACCTTCCTCACAAGGAGGTTCTGTCTCTCATACGTATTTTGGCTCCATTTCCTGGAACTATCAGCACAACATACTGTTGTATTAACTCAGTTACACAATTATGCCTTTATCTGATGTCTCATTATCTTCAGAGATGTCTGAATTGGGACGAACAAGTTAGGACTCCTCCTGCACCATCGGCAGGCAAACCCAGCCACATAGTCAGCAGCACACAGGGAGCGGGGGGCCTTGCTGGCCTGGCCGGGCCCCGAGTGTGAGCAGGCTCAGCCCAGCTCTCCTGGATTTCCAGCGTCCACCAGAGGCTTGCCAGCATTAGTGGGGAGGCCTTCCAGGTAGCACAGCACCACAGCACTTCCCGGGTATTTTTGCAGCGTGACCGACAAGAGCCATCACAACACGAGCAGTCGAGTCAGTCACAGGCGGCACCCTCGTCAGACGCCGCCTTTCCCAAATGTGTCCGTATCCAGCAGGAAACAGTCTCAGAATGCACCAGAGGGCATTTCCTCTGCCCTTTATGCCTCTCTCGTATCTGTTTTTAATTACATGTATTTATAAAAGTCATTTCCTAATCTAATCGCCAAACCACAATCAAAAAGAAAGTCATAAAATAGATTTCCAACACCCAACATCTTTTCTTTTGCTATTTTCCTTTGGCGCACACAGAAACCATTTTGTCAGGGGGAGTAAAAGGAACAGACTCTGTCGGAGAAGCTAGGAAATGGTTTCCGGGCCCAATCAAAACAATTCTGCTGAAGCATCGTTTTCCTGTCTGTGGCCAGTAGCTCGTGCAAATGTTGGGCATACCTCAAAAAAGTGGGTGAGCTTGTTTCATCAACTGTGCCCTCGATCACTCCCTGGAGAGAGGAACCATCTGGGTCACAGGGACTGTCCTGGAACAAGGAAGGGAACCTGCATCAAGAGGCCCAGATTCTAGGCCTACCTCTTTCATTTTCTCATTGAATGCCCTTAAACAATTTATTTTACCTTCCTGGGGCTGTTCCCACACTATTCATGTTGCAGGAGAACAAGGCCCGATGGAGAGAAAGAAACACAGGAACATCCGTGTTTAACAGAGGAAGGGCTTTATTTCACCTGGCAGAGGCCCCGCAGACTAAAGTCCAAAACGACCAAGCTCTCCAACTGGCTCTGTCTTTTCCCTTTAATCTCCAGCCAAGTGTTCCTTGTCCACGGGTGCCCTTCTCATTGGTCAGTTTGAATCAAGCTGCAGAAGGTGGGCAGTGACTTTTACAAAAGTTTCCAGGTCCCAGGAAGTTAAGTTTCTATAAATTCCTAAGAGCTGAGTCACCACAGGGAGGACTTTGCAGGAGTGTCCCTGGGCTCCTGTGAGGAGACTTTCGTTTTTATGGACCTTACTTTTTCTGGGTATCTTCTCTCATTCAAAACCAAACCACAAGTTTCTTTAGTCTACACACTGCAAACTCACTGGTGCTGCTAAACAAATCCCACATCATTATCTTACTTGGCCCACAGAGCATTTTAAAAACTTGGTAAATATTAAATAAAAAGTCAAATTTCCAACTCCTCTTGAATAATACAAAAATGGGCAACAACATTCAAAAAAAAAAAAAATGGGCAACAACAAACCAAGATTCCTACTTGAAAGTTGAGTAAGACGGCCAGTCCAGTGGGTGGGGTGTACTCTGGAGAGCACCACAGTCCCCACCTCTCCCTATTGTCTCTCACTAAGCCTGCTTCATTCTTGGAATAAGCTACCGGCCATGATAGGCATATCATTTGACTGTCCTATTTCAACCATTTATTTGCTGGTTCCCAGGTCACCATCTAGCCAAAGACTTCTGAATCTGCTTTAATTTTTCCAAAGTTGTTCTTATGGTATAAAGCAAAAACTAGAATCATTTCTTCAGATGTTCTTAATAGTAAAAGGCCCAGATCATATTGTTGGCTCATACCAAGCTCGTGAGCAATTAAAACCCCAGATCTCCCTCTCAGGAAGCTGACTGCCAAACTTGGTTGGTGCCGCCTATGATGTTTTAGTGAGACCTACAGTTCTAACCTGAATGTCAGTATTTCACATGGGGATTTGGGGATTATCAAGTTCACCATAGCATCAAATCATAAAAGCTTTGAAATAAAGCCCTGGGCAAGTACAAAATACTTTATCATTTAGATATGTAGACTATATACTGACAAACAGGATATTGCTGGTAATAAATATATTCTGTGATTTTTATTTTTATTTTATGTTATTTTTATGTTTCAGGTTTTTTAACTAACTAAAATATGCCTTTTAAAGTATGCTAAAATTAAACTGAATTTCCTAATAATGACATACAATGTCATCTGTTGCATTTGGGGATTGAGTTCAATGCTTCATTTGAACAAGTGAAATCAGGTAATACCTCACAGAGAGATGCCTTATCAGAAGTGCATTTTAATCAAGAATGACCACATCACCGGCTCTTTTTCTATATGCTTTATCAACCAACTTGACATTTTGCTTTATCCCAGACTAAAAGAGATACATTCCGCTTGTCCGTGATTTACACATTCTGCATACAAACAACAGGATACTAAATGAACTTAAACCATATCTGAAGTCTCTCCTAATTTTTTAAATTTTAATATTTTTATATTCCTATGTTAGGAATAAATCGCTGTGGCTCATGTTTAGAATTTATTGCTTTCCAAAAGTGATCCATAACCATTTATTGCTAATATAAGAATGTAAGAAAATTATTTTAATTTTTTTTTAATTAGGAGAGCAGATGCAAATTGAAATGCAAAAGAGAAAACTTAATCCAAAACCCCCCAGGCTGTTAGACAAGGAGAAGTAAGAACTTGGCCCAGCCCTGTGTTGACACCTGTGCTGCTCTCTCTCCCTTCTCTCAAATCTTTCTCTCTTTTGTGTTTAAGATCGGAGCACAGTGCTACTTGGAATGCTCTGCCTTGACTCAGAAAGGTCTCAAAGCAGTTTTTGATGAAGCAATCCTCACCATTTTCCACCCCAAGAAAAAGAAGAAATGCTGTTCTGAGGGTCACAGCTGCTGTGCGATGATCTGAGGCTGCCTGAGACCCGCCTCCACTCCGTCTGAGAGTGAGACCGGCACCGTCTCCAAGACTAAGCTCCCGCCAAAAAGGAGGGCGTGACGGGAAAGGAATTCTCTTCCCACAGGGGCTTGCCTGCCCCCCTGTGCGGCCTCCCAAGCACTAGTCAGCCAACGGCGGCCCCTGCGACCTCCCTGCCAGCTGGAAGCATCCACGTTGCACACTCCCGAGGACTCGGCGTCCCAGTTTCAGACAGTGCCGCTGCTGAACTTGCTGGAAACAAAGTCAAGTCAAGGGCCATCCTGCGTTCCATACTTCTCCTGCTTGTGAACATGAAGCTGACAGGAAATCGTTACAGGAACCTGAAAGAGGAATTTGTTCCTGTGTTGGTGGCCTTATTTGATGTCTTATAAAACATGGAACTGCAATACTAACCTTTCTTTTCTCAACCTCCTGTTCTACCCATGTGTCTGACGTTCATTTGTTTTACATGAAGGAATCAACTAATTTCCAGTTTACTCAGGCATTACAAATCTGTACCAAATTAGCCTAAAGAAAGGCGGTTTATATCCATTTCTATAGCACGTTTCTACCAAAGCCATTAGAATCAACACATACCTCTGAACGCCTGAGCACAGGAAGGCACAAGAAAACTCTAAAACTTTTAGAACATTACAGAGTCATGATTTTTGAACCTGTTTGAACGAAAACACCATCTGAATTGGTGCAGGTCCACGTTTTTGCCAAAGATTCACACTCTACAAATATATAAGTTGATAAGCAGCCTCATTTTTTTCCTACTATACTGCCATGGCAAACTAAAAATGAACTGTTTACAAGAGTAGTATTTCTATTTTGCATCCTCATCCTTTGGGGGAAGAATATAGCAGGACCCATCTTTTAAAATAGTTTATTTAGCAGAGTGGACCGTCCTGCTCCCTCTTTCCCCCGTTGGTTGCCCTTTGCCTTCCTTGATTTCACACCTTCTCCCAGGCCCAGATTCCAATTATCACCTAAACTAAAAGAAGGACTGGGCATTGGGCATGAACAAGCACGTGTTTAAAAATACCTGAGGGAGTCCTATAGGGTGACTCGCACCTGTCATCCTAGCACTCTGGGAGGCCAAGGTGGGAGGATCCCTTAAGCTCAGGAGTTCAAGACCAGCCTGAGCTAGAGTGGGACCATGTCTCTACTAAAAACAGAAAAAATAGTCAGGTGTCACGGCAGGCACCTGTAGTCCCAGATAGTTGGGAGGCTGAGGCAAGGGGATCACTTGAGTCTAAGAGTTTGAGGTTGCTGTGAGCTATGACACCACAGCACTCTATCCAGGGTGACAGAAACTCTGTCTCAAAAAAAAACCAAAAAAAACCTAAGGTAAAGGAAAGTCCCTCTGCTTCTGTACTTGCTTCCAATGAATGTGCTTTCCAGCTTGCCTCACGTCATCTCCCGTTGCAGGTAAGTGACATTTTCCAGTAAGGATTGGTATTAAACATGGCCTTGCTTTCTTTGCTCAACCTCCCAAATGTCTGTTTGGGGGCCAGATCTGTGGGTAGCAACCTCTGGCTTTGTTTGTGTCCTGCCTTCCAGAATGACGAGCTACATAGAACAGGGACTTTGGGCCCATGGAAATAAAACCTCCCAGTAAGGAATCACGGGCCCACTTGTGTGTGATAATTCCAAACATTTAGGAACTTTTGTACCATGAGTGAGTTACTTCCTTTCAATTAGAGGCTATGAGAGGTTCTAATTTATCTTATTGGCTTATAAATGCCCCAGAATCTCCCAAGTAGACTCTTAGCTTTTTATTTTAAGTCCATAAGCAAAGTGCACCTTTGCAGTATGAAATTACACCAATTTTAAGACTTCCTGGCCTCAAGTGCCCTCTATTAGCAAGAATGGCTCGTCTTTCCAGTACCTTCTGCTGCGGGAGAAAGCAGTAAGAAAAGAATTATGTTGTGTGACTCTTTTCTGTTAAGACCTTCCGAGACAACCCCTCAGTTCTGGGTGAGGGGTGTTTGTGTGGAATTTCTGGAAGTTGTTTTCCCTCCCTCGCCACTTCAAGGACTGTTTCCCTTCTCTCCCATCTCATTGCTAAACATTTTTTTAAATACACACATTTCACATAAAAGAAAACGGGAGTTTTGTAAGTCAAAGCTTGACATTTAGAGCAAACAAGGACTTTCTGCCTTTGTAAGTGGAAATCTATTGTGTATAAATTGTAATTTCCCAGAGGTTATGAATTCATCCTCTATAAAAACTGATGAGCATTTAGCCCCATAATAAATGAAATGATATGAGACAGTTTTGTTACATTATTGCATAGTTTCATCTCACTAAAAGGCCACTCCTGAGTTTTTGTTGATGTGGATGAAAAGTTGAGATCAGTATGTTTCCAGATGTGTATGCTCAACGAGAAAATAGCTCCCAGGTCATCACCTCCCTAATGGACCACAGAGATTAGCTTGTTCATGATGGGAAGATCATTTTCTCCCTTCCAACCAGAAACTGGATAGAGATTGTTAGTGTCTGGATGGAGCATGGGCTCCCAGACGTCTTAGAGGCTAATCATTGAACTAAACGCAGAACAAAGCAACTTACATGAGTCATTTCATCCTGACAAATTAATCAGTTATTAATTATGGCAAGATCTGGCTCATTCCACTAAAAAGTGTTTTCTGCCATAAGATTGAATAAAACTACATTCTGAACCAAAGTCAAGAAGAGACAGAAATTTGAAGGACCCTTTAATTATCCACAGCATCTTCCAACATTGTAGCCGCTGATCTCCATTTGAAGGGTCTTAACTCGTCAGAGCTAGGAAAGGTCTCCAGAAACTGTGGTCTGTGAACAAAAGTTCTCTGAAAAGGAATGTGGAGGAAAGAGGCTATTCCAATAAACAGTTTCCAAACCAGGAAGATGTAGCCTCTTGCATAAAAGGAAGGAGCATTCCAGAGAAAAGGAGGTTTGGGATTTGATGGCAGAAGTTCCCACCCGTGCTCCGGGTTGGGTCCCATTATGCAAACCAAGGCTTGAAATTCACTTAGTTCTAATTGGTTATCCAGCTGAGCCCTGATTGGTTGGCTCAGGTGAGGTCAGTCGTCCGGAAGTCTAACACAGGTGTGAATCAGGAAGAGGGATTCAAAGTACGAGTGCGACCCGGGGACTCTGTTTAAAATTTAGGCCCAGTTACCCACATCCATTTTGAAGGATTGACTCTTTCAGGTTCACATTTTTTCACAAGTCCAATTCCTCATTGTACAGATAAGAAACTCAAGTCTAGATGGGTTAAGAGAGGTGCATGGTGGCGGTGCTGGGACAGATCTCAGCTTTTCTGCTGCCCATGCAATGCCCTTCAACTCAATACTATAATTTATCCATATCACACAGGTCAACTTGGAGGGTTGTAGGTGTCTTATTGGAGTTGCATCTGTTCATCCTGTAGATTCCAGAATATTTTTTTTAAATACATGTATTTTATTATTCTTCATTACATTATTTCCCCCACCCCACCCCTCCGTGGTAAGACAGAATTGATTTACAGAAAAGAATACAGAAAACACCAAAGCTCCTGGTAGAGGGAGAGATTTCAAGTGG
>CAUYRH010127653.1:0-11956 GCA_963574655.1 Perodicticus potto | reverse complement strand
AATTCTTAAGACATCTTTTAGGTTATCTTTTGGATTACTGCTTGAAATTCTAATTCTATCTTTTCTTCCATTCCACTGATCTTATTTGCTATCCAAACTCTGAATTCGATTTCTGACATCTCAGCCATTTGCTTATGCAAGTCATCTAGTGCTGTATCTACCTTGTCATTCCATGGGGAAGTTGATCTACTCTGATTATTTATATTGCCAGAGTTTTTCTGTTGATTTCGCCTCAGGATTATTTTTCACTGTTGCCTGTGACTGTCCTAAGGTTTAGGGAGGTCAGACCCCAGCAGGATCACTCTGTTGTTGCTGGATCTTTGTAGGGAGTGACCCTGTGTAGCTCCTCTGGGACTGCCCCACCCAGGGAGTTCTGGCTGCGGGAGCAGCTTCAGAGTGTGGCATGCCCAGATCAAGCAGCAGGGCGTGGGATGGGCACCCAGTGGCCTTTGCAAAGGGCACCCATGCCTCCAGCAGTATCTGGCTGGGTGGAGGGCTCCGCAGGGAGGGTGGCAGGCCTGGGGCATGGATCGGAGCCAGGTGGGGGCCCAGTGGGTGGCATGCTGAGGCCAGGTGGGGCACATATCAGCGCCATGCAAGAGTCTCAGGGGACTTCCTGGACGCTTCTGGCAGCAGGGCAAGGCCCAGCGGAGTTCCTTTTGGGCCATGTGGGAGTCCCAGTGGAGTTCCTGGCCACTGCCAGTGGCAGGCCTAGGCTCAGTGGGGTGCCAATCTGGGCCGCAAGGGATTCCTGGTGGAGTAGATTTCCTGGCCACTGTGGGCAGCAGGCCTGGGCATGGATTGGAGCCAGGCAGGCAGAGGCCGGGCAGGGCACAGATCAGCGCTGGACGGGAGTCCCAGCAGACTTCCTGGCCACTGCTGGTGGCAGGCCATGGCCCGATGGGGTGCCAATCAGGGCTATGCACAGGTCCAGCGGAGTGGAGTTCCTGGCCACTGTGGGTGGCGGACCTGGGGCACAGATCAGAGCAGGGTGGGCCAAGGCCAGGCAGGGCACAGATGGGCACTGGGCTGGAGACCTGACGGATTTCCTGGCCTGGGGGCTGGCGGGGGTTCAGTGGGGCCCCTGGTCCAGCAGATAGGGAGGGTGGGCGCTGCTCAAGTCCTCCTCCCTTAGTTTCAGCAGAGGTCAGGTTTCTGGTGTGTCAGGTAAGGGGGGAAGGGTGTCCTGGAAGTTCAGAATGATGGAAAACTTTTTGTTCAGTTTTTCTGCCTGAAGCTTGGTTTCTTGAAGTTGCAGCTTGCCTCAGAAGTGGCCTGCAGTTATCACTTCTCTCTCTCTCTCAGCTGGGCTCCCAGTCTTCAGCTCAACTGGGCAGTTTCTGGAGGTTATGTTTCCTTTTGGACAGGAGCCTCTGTCAGAAGCTGCTTCCAGTCGGCCATCTTGCCCCTCCTCTGTATGATTCAGTTTTAGACTTGCATACTGCTTGTACAAATTTACGTTCTTATTAACAAGATATTAGAGCAAGTATTGGCAAACTGTGGCCAGTAGGCCTGTTTTGTAAGTAAAGTTTTATTGGAACACATTTTAATGTATTGTCTATGTCTACTTTCATGTCACAGGGAAAGATTTGAGCAGTTGTAAAAGTGGTCATCTGTCCCACAAAGCCAAAAATATTTGGCCCTTTATAGAACCAGTTTGCTGACCCACATATTAGAGTTCTAAGGGTTTCACACACTTGCCAACAGCCATGCTCTCTGCTGTTCCATGTCATCTCTTCTAGTGGGTGTTCTGGTAGGTGTTTCATTGATCTTCTTGAGGAATTAATGTTCATGCTCATGTTGAAATTCTTGCACACATTAGAATTAGGGATTATAGGAAACAGTTGTCATTATGGTTAAATGTTGAACCCAACTAGAGGTTCTGTAAACTTTCCCCCAGAAGACTTAATTATTTTATATGATTTTTCTAAATGATATACTAATAATTTCATTTTGAACAGAAAAGTTCCTCTTAGCTTCTGAAACTTAAGTTGTGGGATTTCATGGAAAGCTATAAAGACATACTTGGGGAAAGGGTATTTTATGCTCAGTGGGGTACAGTGCAGTAGATACATCAGTAAGGATAGGGAGCCGCTATGCCCCTTTCTTTTCTAAAGAAAAGAAAGATCCAAAAATATTTATTAACTGAATAAAAAGAAGAAAAGGTGGATCAGGTGCCTCTTAATGCCCATTTTATTTATTTCACTTCATAAAATCACTTACAGAGAAGTTTTTGCATGTGATTAAGGAATTTTCTCCTTTCTTCAAATATCTTTCTATGCCAAATATTTTATTGGAAAATAGAGTTACTCTTCCAATAAGAAAATTAAGCAAATGAGCAAAGGAACCCCCAATGACCTAGGTATCTGAATCAGTTTTGAGAAGAAAGCTGGTGCACAGTCATTGAACTGAAGAGTATAATTCAGCACATCTTCCTGCCTCAAGATTGTTTCCAGCTGTAGTCACACATGGCAAATCTGAATTTCTCAGAATGTAAAGAAGGCCCTTGACCAGGGGAAGACCTCCATGAGGCTCCTTCCTCTTGCCTTTTGCATTCAGTAATGTCCGGGAGTACTGGCATTAGGGTCCCTTTAGGCATTAAGACTAAAATCAATGAAAAATGAGAACATTATCACTAGGAACCTGGATCCCAGGATAGCAAAGAGATATGAGAAAACAAGTCATGTTATAAACACCTAAAATTCAAAGAAACCTTTGCTCTCTTGGAGAGGAATTACTGGAAAAGAACCATTCAGAAGGATTGTGGGGCTTAGAGGCTCCTAGGGGGGACATAAAGAGGAAGAATGAGGAAGCACCATTCTGTTTAAGAAAGGAAAAGAGTACAGAAGCACAGGACTACTATTTTGAAGATAAATGAATTAGTAGGAAAAAAGGTTCTATGATGTGTTTAGAAGGGAACAACTCTGCTTGCTAATTTTCAGAAAACACTTTTATAAATGTAAACTTCACAAATATCTTCAGATCAAACGCATGACTGACTAAAGATGAATGATCCAAATCAACTATAAACACTGAGGTTATGTCTACATACAAAAGTCACTTTGACTCAATGCATCAGAGGAAGTAAAAGTTTACATCAATGAAAACAACCAATTCTTAAAGTGCCAGGTACCTGATTTGCCTGTGTGTTTTAGTTTTTACTTGTTTTGGCATTCTGTAGACATAGCCAGAAAATATTGCAACAACAGAAACATCTCATCCCCAGGATGTTATTTTTGTTACTGGGGTAGGGAAAGGGAGGAGTATTTTCCTAGATTTAAATTAGTTAATGAGTGCCCTTGGTTCTTAAAATCTTTTTTGGAGGTTGCCAGAGATGCTGACAAAATTCAGTGTGGTATGTTCATACTAAAATGCTTCCCCACAAACATCTACAATTAGTTTGTCAATTAAACAAATAAAAATGAAATAGTAAGTTGAGTGTTTCTTTTACCAATGGTTTCAAAACATGGACAGGAATAATCAGTGTTACTTCTATGTGTATATACTAGTTTTATTTCAACAACAACAAAAAGTAGTTTGAGAACTGGGACATTATTTTATCTTTTTAAAAATTCCTCCTCCCGGGCGGGGCCTATGAGTCAAGGAGGAGGGCACTGGCCCCTTACAGGGGAGGTGGCGGGTTCAAACCTGACTCTGGCCAAAAACTGCAACAACAACAACAACAAAAAAAATTTTTTCGTCCCTCTAAGATGCTTCAATATAAACAAAGTTTGGTTTGTTTCTTACTGTTTACTCTGTGAGGTGAATGTTAACCCACTTTGATTGTGATGAGACTGAAGTTTGGGGAGGTGGAATGAGTAGCCTAAGATCTTGAGGCAAGGAGAGGACAGAGTTTGAATTGCTTCTTAAGGTTTTTCTAGTCTGACACCACTACTGGACTTAGCACATGGGAGCTCTTTATCAATGTCAATTGAAGTGACTGATGGAACATAGAAGGAATGAGGAGGAACTGAGTACGTGATATAGATACCCCTCATTCTCTAATCATCCATCAATAGGCACAGATAAATTTTTGGAGTTATAAGTATGCAAAAAATAGAACAATAATCATTTATATATAAGTATATTTTCATGTATCTATATGAAGTTCACTTTCATGCATTTAACTATGTAAATTGGTAGCCGACTTTATGGAGAGTGATCTAGTAAAATTGAAGATGCCAGCCTCTGGAATCATCAGCTCCACTTCTCAATATGTACTGTAGGGAAATCCTCATACACATGCATGAGAATGTTCATTGCAGTGTTGTGATGAAAAATTGCGAGGAACGTACTCATATGAGTATAGATGATTACGGGATAATGATTAAAAATAAGTGAATTAGGCCAGTATGTGTCAACAGGGATACAGCTCAAATTATGACATAATATTATTTATATATTTAAATTTAAGAAAATTAGAGATTACACTAACAATAATAGCACACTGACTTATATTCTGATATCCTTTTTTAATTCCAAAGTAAAGAGTTTTCAGCTAATTGTGCATGCCTTTGGGGATTATCTCTCGTGGGAGAATGTCATACATGTGAGCATCATTATTTTATGTGTTAAAGTAAAAAAAAAGAAAAATTAAAAAAGTTGAGAACTACCACTCTGGAGCTTTATTGTTCAAATAGCGACTAATTAAAAAGAAAAATTCTCATGTTCTCTGTCTTAGTCAGTTCAGGCTGCTGTAAAAAAAAACTATAGACTAGGTGGCTTAAACAACAGAAATGTATTTCCCATAGTTCTGAAGGTTGGAAAGTCCAAGATCAAAGTGTTGGCAGATTTGATTTCTGATGGAGCCTCTCTACCTGAATTGCAGATGGCTACCTTCTCATTGTGTCCTTACATGGCAGAAAGAGAGAGAGAGAGAGATCGATCTTCCTCTTTTTATAAGAACATTAATCCCATCATGGGGATCCCACACTCATGACTGCATCTAGACTGAATGACCTTCCAAAGTCTGCACCTCTAAATACTAAATACCATTATATTGGGGGTTAGGGCTTCAGCACGTGAATTTTGTGGAGTCATAAACATTCTGTATGCAACAGATTCCCAATGTTCACTTATTGTAACCCCACTTAAATATGGTTATATATGAAACTATTAATAATCTCTTATCTAAATAACCAACTAAATTCTTATTAATTTCACACAAATATGGTTGGATAGATTACACTAGAAATTTGTGTTTGTAATGATCTGATTTAAAATACAGGTTTTATAGCATATAGGAAATTCACTTTGGTAGGCCTCAGAGAATCTCAAAAAGTTAAGTTTTCCTTCTACAGAGCAGTTGAAACCAAAGTATAAAACAGAAGTTCTGGTGATCACGAAAGCAGTACGTGTAAAGACATATCCATAGCAGAGAAAATGAGCAAGGTTTCAATTATGGGCCCCAAAAGAATGTCACCAAAGTGTCACTACAAGTTGCATGACTGATGTGTGGTGTGATAGAACTTATTCCTGCTAGGTAGCTCTGTGGTGATCTCAAAGGACATTTAGATATTTGATAGATGATGATTTCTGGGATGTTCTTCTATTGCATTGGAACCACCTGCTACTAAATATATTAATCAAAACAAATAAATGCTTTATATATAACCATTAGTAAACTTCACATTAGCAATAACAATTTAATTTGACAGATGATTTGACTTTGCTAAAATCTAGTGATGGATTCATGGTTAAAAAAAAAAATTGACGTGACTCCAACAGCATGCTTGATTTCAGTAACACAAATGTAGAAAATGTGTGTTTGCATAAGAATACTGTAAAAATGTTATTAATAAGTATAATAATTCTTTTCTTTGCTAGCTCAAGATAATAAGAATGTATTTAACTGAAATGAATCACTCTCAAATGTCAACTTTAATAAGAAGAGCTTGATAATTCCGTGTGAATCTTTCTTATCTTTTCAATATAAAGCTAGCACACTAGCTTTTTGGGGATTTCAAAATAGCAGATATATAAGATAATACATTTTGTAATTAGAAGTAGCTTATTATGATGCTACTAAAATATTATAAGCATAAAAAGATAGGATCTACACAAGAACTCTTCCTGTGTATCAGCTAGGTTGCTTTTGACTACACATAACAGAGTATCTGAAAGTTACTTAAACAGTAAGAATATTTTTTATCTCACATCAGCATTGAATTAGTTATTTATTGCTACATAACAAGTTAACACTAACTTGGTGGTTAAAGTAATACATATTTATTATCTCACAGTTTCTGAGGGTCAGAAGTTCAGACACAGCTTAGTTGATCCCTTTCCTTCGGGGTCTATATGAGGCTGCAATTAAGGGGGTGGGGTGGCAGCTTGAGCTGGGGTCTTATCTGAAGGCTTGACTGGAGAAGGAAGGACCTCCATTGGTGCGAGAATTCAGTTACTTAAACTAAAGGCCTCAGTTTCTCACTGGAAGTTGACTAGAGGCCACCTTTGTTTCTTTGCCTAATGCCAGCTTACTTTATGAAAGCATGCAAGTCAAGAAGGCAATAGCAGAGCCAGCTAGCAAGAAAAAAGTTACAATTTCAGAAGTGCTGTCATATTTTATTTGTTAGAAGGATATCGGTAGATTAGCTCAATCAAAGGGAGGAGATTGGGTAAGGGTATAAATACCAGGAGGGGAATCCTTGGGGCCATCTTAGAGTCAGCACACCGCAGGCATAAACATGGAGCATGGTTCCATGGTTAGTTCAGGGGCTCAATGACACCAGGCACCCAGATGCAGTTCTTCTTTGTGCCCTGGTTGAGAGACGTCTCCCTCCATATACACAGGTACCTATAGACCTGCCAGGTGTTGTGTGTAGATAGGGACATGATCAAGTAAAGACAAAGGGCATTTTCACCTTTGTTATTTTGAAGGAAAATCTTTCCCAAAAGTCCCCTGGCAGATTTCCCCCAGTTCATTTGTCAGGATTGGGTCATGTGTCCATATCCATATAGCAAAAGAATCTAGAAAAGTAAGGGTGAGGATCTGGCATTTTTGCCCTCAGTGGGAGGGCAAGTCTCTGCACCAAGGAGGGTTGGACAGAGGTTGGGAATTCACTGTGAAGGAGGCAATAAGTATTTACCACAGATACCATTAAATACTAAAGTACAGTCTTTTTCAAGGCATTTTTCTATATTAGCCTGTGTCACGTGATGGCTGGATTTTTGGCCTCTTGTCTCTATTCTCCTTGGTTGAGAACTTCATTTGCATAATGTGAAATGATGTCCTTGAGTGTTTATTTTGGTCGAACATTGTTGTACAAACAAATGCAAGTATGGGTCTTGAAGCTGCCTAAAGTTCTCTATTATTGTTGTAATTATTTGTATTTCAGTATTTGTTAAATCTATTAAAATTATTAAGCTAGTAATAAAATTCTTACTTTCAGATGTCTTATCTGTGAATGTTCCTTTAATTTTTTTTTTACTTTCTCTAACAAAAAACGACTCATTCTTCAGTGAACTGTTAACTTCCAATCATCTAAAGCCATTTCTTTAGACAAAGCAGTAATCATGAAAATCAAAACTAGGCTGCCCCTATGGCTCTTTGATCTACCTTCAACTCTTACCTTTTCCACAAAAGCTCCAGGTAAGTAAATAAAGGGTGGATTGTTTACAAAAGCAAAGCAGGAGCCTGTGATATTTTGCACCTTGGGCTGTGATGTTTCCAAACCCCCTTTCAAGTCTCTCAAAGCCTGGTGACTGTCTTCCACAGGTGAACCTATTACCAGCCAACCTGCCTGACTGCCAGGAATCTGTGTGAAAGGACTCTGAAAGTCTCTGCTTCTTTTGGCAGTCCCATTGCATTTTGCTTTTGCAGAACTGCTTTTTACACTTGCAAGAGCTAAATCTCTACTCTCTCATCGTATAATTTGCTGTTGGTGGTCTGGACTCAAGTGAATAAGCTTATATTTATGTTTTTTAAATGGAGTCTTCTTTATTAGGCTCATTTGCCATGACCTTCTGAATCCTGCTTCTATAATCTTTCTTAATCACTCTAATGCTCCAAGTTGTGTCAACCACAAGTTTTGAAAGTATGTCCAGGCATATTAACCAACTGAGCCAGTACTCAGTTGTGTCCCAAGTGATTTGACCATTTTGTGGGATTTTAAAAGAAAACATGTCAGAAGGAAAGCAGTAACTTTTTATGTGTTCATTCAATGTGATAGTTTTCAATCTTTGTGGGAGAGGAGGATTTTCCTTCCAGAGGACATCTGGCAATATCTGGAGATATATTTGGTTGTCACAGTGAAGGAGAGGGGCATGCTACTGGCATCTAGTGGCTATATCTTAGGGATGCTGATAAATATTCTATGATACATGGAATGCCACTCTCGCTGCAATGAAAATAATATCAAAGGTCTGTATTGCCATGGTTGAGAAGCCAAGATTTCATTTAAGAAATGGGATCTAGTTTTATATAGGAAATCTTACATAACCCTTTCTATTAATTTGATGTGAATTTCTATGAAATATTTTGATGTTTGGATGTAGAGCCCAAGTCTTGCCATATTTACACATCTTTGTCCCATTTCTCTATCAAGCAATTACTTTTGCTATTATATCTGGACTCTACAGCAGAACTCTGTGCCAACTTCCCTCAGGAATCTAACCCTATTCTCCATACCCCAAGGCATTGGCAGGTGAAAGCCCAAACATAGTCACATCACAGACACTTGCTCCCATTCCTGCTGAACTCTCAGTGCTACTATCACCACCATGAATAATCATCTTATATTGTCTATGATCCTCTGCTACTCTCTAAAAACTTAAAAAGTGCTAGTCAGGAGCTTCCAATTGACTAAGTCTAGTTCCCAAGACTAATTCTGAGCTTTTGGGATGGGCTCTGGACCCGGTAATTCATGTGTGTTAACTCTTTCAATCAACCCAGTAATTTCAACCCCTCATTGTCACATTGATTCCCCAGAAATAACCCACTGTTTGTTGAATATCTTTGCAAACATTTTCAGTGCATACAGACACATATATTGTGTGATATACTTTTTATGTTATAATGTACATGTAAGTTAAGGTTGACTCAGCTGTGATAAGAAGCCTCCATAATTCAGTGGCTTAAAAAATAATGAGATTTGTTTCCTTTCTGCCTCATGACCCAACTGTGTGTAGTTCAGATTGATGGGCAGCTCTACTCAAGGCAGGACTAAGGACTCAAGATGACTTTGACCTTGCCATCTTCAACATGTGGTACCTAGGTCACTCTGATGGTCACCATTCCCTCTAGTGGGAAAGAGTGAAAGAGTGAAGAAGGTAAATACACACCCTGACTTGAGGAACAGGTCTGTGTCAGAATTTACTTCATGGTCATACCTAACTGTAAAAGGGGCGCAGAACTGAAGTGTAGTTGGGCAGCCATATGCCAAGCTCAAATTCTATTATTTGCAAGAAGTGGAGAACAAACTTTGGTGGATAGCAACCTAATCATCTAGTAGTGTTTCTCTCTGTCTCACTCTTTCTCTTTCTCCTCCCCCTTCTCTTTCTCTCTTAACATAAATATAACATTATACCAAAACGTTTCTTTACCTTTGACAATGTCTATGTTAATACATATAGAGATGCTTCTTTTTCCAACAACTGTATTAACTCAAATGCATAGGTATTTAGTCTTGACTCTCATGAGGCAAGTGCATACTTTTTTCCTCATCAAGTTCATCAAATTGATCTTTTGAGCCTTCAGTCTATTTAGCTATAATGAAATGTTCAGCACATATAAGTCTTGGTCCTATGTATTAGTGCTCTTTGAATAATTGGCTATGGTTTCCCTTTTTAGCCATTATTTTCCAGTATAGAAATTTGCATTCTAAAATGAAACTTTGGATTGTAACTCTCCAAAATAATATATTAAGGAGTTGTTGATTTGTTCTGTTTATTATCATACTGTTAAATAATGAGTCATTAAAATGACACATTGTAAATTATATCCTATTTTCCAAGACAACTCTGAATTTCTCTGAAGTCTGTTTGTGGCTATAACTACTGCTGATGTTCCTCAGAAGAGGCAAGGATGGGCAAAAAATAATATGATGCCTATGAAAATTCTGATCTCTTGACTGATTTTCACTCTTCACCATATATGTTTGGCATTACAAACATTAAATATTCTTCCTTTTGAAAAACTATTGGGGTTTTTGACTGATGTCTTAATATTGGTATATTCTGAGTGGGTCTTATTGCCCACAATAAAATCAAATTCATGTTTAAGTAAAATAAGTCAAGTGTGATTTCCTTCCACTTCCCACCCATTATTTGAAGAGCAACAAGAGAATGTAAAAAGTTGGTAGTAACAGAGGTATTTCTAGGCTTGAGCCTTCCAACAACTATGAATGGTTATAACTTGGCAGACAAGAGCAGACCTGGAAACCAATTGCCATCCGAAATGACAGAACCATTGGGACAACTAATTGTTTTAGTTTTCTATTGCTGCACAGAAAATTACGACAAACCTAGTGGCTTAAAACAACAAAGATTTATCATGTCACAGTTTTCACAGATCAGGAGTCCAGGCACAACTTAAGTGGTGCTCAGGGTCTTGCAGAGTATCAGCCACACTGCTTTTCTCTCTTGGCTTGGGGTCTCCTCCTAACTCATGCAGTTGTTAGCAGAATTTGGTTCCTCATGGTTGAAGAATGAAGGTCCCTGTTTTCTTTCTGGCATTTGGCCAGGGGTCTATATCGGCTTTTGGAGATCACCTACATTCCTTGCCTCATGGCTGTTTCCCAGACCTCTCAACATGGCAGCTCACTTCCTTAAAGACAGCAAGGGAGTCTGTTGGTCCAGTCTGCTAAGATGAATTCCTATATAATGGAATATGAGAATTGCATTTCATCACCTTCACTGTGTCTACCACTTGCTTTTATGCTTTAATATACTGCCTTCTTTTCCTTTCATCTCCACTGCTCTTCTGATGCCTGATTGGTGCCCAGTTTCAAACTCACACCTGTCTGGTGCACACGTTCTCTGGGATCTCACATGCTTGATCACTTTTTATCCTGCATTTCCAACCCCTCCACAGAATGCTTCCTTCTGCCTGTCCCTGTGGTCTTCTTTTCTCTATAGTCAAGTCACTGATCCCTTGACTCTATTAGCCCTCTCCTGTTAGTGTCCAAGTACAGACCAGGTCAAATTAAAAGATGCTTTATTTTGAATGCCTCCTTTTTGTCTTTTCTACTCATCTTGGTGGTGTGATCAGTCTTTGAAGTCATCGGAGGTTAAAACCATAATGTTATATTGGACTTCTCTAAATCAAGGGCTGGAACTCTATGGCCCATGGGCCAAACCTGATCCCCTTGCTTGTTATTATAAATAAACTTTTGTTGGTGGACAGCTATTTCTAGTTTTCTTAAGTATGGTCTATGGCTGCTCTTGCTCCACAGTGGCAGAATTGAGTAGTCACTGCAGAGACTATCTGATCTGAAAGCTGAAGACATTTGCTATCTGGTTTTTAACAGAAAGAAATTGCTGATCTATGCTCTGGACTAAAGAGGACCAGGCTTATTTCCTTTTCATTTAAAATTCCAGCAGCTTGGGAGCGGGGTCACACAGTCACCAGGGGATTTACTCCCCAGAGGCAGGCCTGCAGGGGTTCTGCAGATGCCAGGCAGAGGCCTGCGTGGTCGCAGGGGGAGATCCTGGCTGGGGACAGACCTGCCGAGGTCTGGCGGTCACTGGGAGAGTCTCTAGCAGACAGTGGATCTGCGGAGGCCCGGCAAACACAGGTGTAGTAGGGCCAGGCAGTTGCTGGAAGCATTTCTGGCTGTGGGCAGCCCAGCAGAGGCCTGGCAGTTGCAGGCAGAGTTCCTGGCAGAAGGCAGGCCGATGAGAGCTCTGCAGCAGAGGCACAGAACCACCCAGTTGCCAGGGGATTTACTTGCCAGGGGCAGAACTGCTGGACCCTTGCGGATGACAGGCAAAGGCGCGTAGTAGTCGGGGGAGTTCC
>CAUYRH010127652.1:0-12919 GCA_963574655.1 Perodicticus potto | reverse complement strand
ATCTGTGGCATGAATATACATAATACTGAGGGTGGCAAAAACATACAAACATTTTAAGAAAGGAAAATAAAAAACAATTAAGACCTATGGTGCATCTTAGAAGGGTACAGGCGAAACTTACTAAATGCAGAATACAAATGTGCTCATACAATAACTAAGAAAATGCCATGAAGGGTATGTTAAACAGTTTGATAAAAACATTTCAGATTGTGTATGAAGCCAGCACATTGTACCCCTTGATTGCACAAATGTACGCAGCTATGATTTAATAGAAAGAAAATTGTTATCTTCTATGAAATCTTGTTTCCCCTTTTTTTAAGATTCCAGAGAAGTCATAAATATTTTATATCCATACAAGTGATAAACCCTGGGAAAGGGTTGCTTGGGGAAGTGGGGCTCATCTTCTTAGAGAACGATGGAGGTCTTTGAAGAAGCTGTCTGCTCTTTGACCCAAGCCCCCCTCCCCGCACATCCTGCTAGTCCCGCGGTAAGACCTCCTGCCTCTGGCCACTTGTCAGCATTTGCTCACCTGCACCTGCTCTAAGCTGCATCATCTGTCCCCGTGACCTCTGGGTGCCCTCTCCCGCATCTCCTTGCCTCTTTCTCCAGCCCCACAACCTGCTCTTCCCACAGTACCCAGGGATTTCCTCATGTTTATTGTTTCAATAACTAATTTCTATGGACTAAATGTGTCTCCCCAAAATTCACATGTTGATGCCCTAACCCAAGTGTGATGGTATTGGGGGTGGTATTTGAAAGGTAATTCGACTTAGAATAGGTCATGAGGGTGGAGTGCCCCTAAGGGGATTAATGCCCGTAGAACACTCCAGAGAGCTTCTTCTGTGTCTCCCCTGTACAAGGACACAGCAAAAAGGCTCTTCTCCACAAGCCAGGACGAGAGCCCTCACCAGGAACACTGGCCTTGGATTTCCAGCCTCTAGAATTGTGAGGAACCAGTCTGTCACGTATGCCACCCAGCTTCTAGCATTTCATTGCAGCGGCTGGAGGTGGCGAGGATGTGAATACGTCTAAAGCAGTGGTTCTCAACCTGCCTAATGCTGCGGCCCTTCCATACAGTTCCTGCAGGTCGCAACCCACTGGTCTAAAGAATTTCAGAGACTAAAATGATATGAAAAGACATCACATATATTGACAAGTCCGGTTCTCATCTCCTTCACGTCTACCTCACGATTCCCCTATGGTGCTCTTGGAACATTATTCTTATGTTACGTTTATTTTTACACCTAAGAAAAATGAATGATCTTTTTAATGTGCAAGTTGGTTATCTTTTCTGCTTAAAAAAGAAAATAGGGAGAAAGAACCTTTGCAGTTACTTCTCATTTTATCCAGAATAAAATCCAAAGTCTTTATCAAGGCCATATGAGTCTGGCCTGTTTTCCCTCTGATGCCAGCACTTACTAAGCCCTTCTCTGCTCGTTCCTTCCTACTCACGTGGGCATCCATGCCATCCCTTAGATGCGCCAGCCACATCACCCTGACGGCCGTAGCTCTTGCCAATTCTTCCCGCCTGGACAAACTTTCCTTTGGTATCCCTTGACCAGACCTTCATCTCATTCCACTCTTTGCTCAGATTTCCCTGAAGAACACCCTCACCACTGACTTTCCTCTACAAGCATGCACCCCTGTCACGAGCTAGGGTTTGTTTAAACTTCTTAAACCCAAGCCAGTCAGTAGAATCCCTGCCTGGCAAAAAGTAGGTGCTCAATAAATGGTAATTGCACACACGCGTGAATATTAACATACTGCTCGGGAGGGATCGTTGCTTTTGTCTGATTTGTTTTTCCTATTGCACTTTCCACAACAGATGTGTTCCTCAAAAGTTGTGTGTGAGCTGAATTTTCCCAGGCCAGAGTCTGTTTTAGATGCACTGATTCCATTTCCTACTTGAGCTTTCTCGCGGCACACAAATGCTCTGCCATGAGTGCAGACAGCTCTTTTGTGAATGGAGCCCTTGTTGTGCTGTCTTCTTTCAAGTGTTTCTTCTAAAGCATGTGTCTAGATTCTCCTAAGAGGGACAGGCCTGGAGGATTCTCCAAAGCCACCTGCTCTTTAACAGTATTCCTCCTGAATGTTCCAGCCTCACTGGGCTGGAGCAATACCCTTACCTGACAAGGCTTTGACATCAAGTGGAAGCAATTACTCTAGTCATGGGATGTTTTTATCCCATGGTACTGAGTTGGTTTGGAAGGAATGTTCTTAGTGAAGAATAAAATTCCAGTAATTTGTAGTTACACTGAGTCTGGATGGATGAAGCGCCTACCACAATTCCAATAAACTTTTCTTTGGTTGGGTCTCCTTCAGTGGCCTGTGACTGAAAAGGCAACACAAACTAGGAAAATCAAGCTGAATACACTGCTTTACATAAGTGGAAGTTCTAGACAAAAGCTGGCTCTGAATGCTCAGGACTCAGTCCCTAGTCTGAAATGAGCTTTTCCATTGTTGCAGGTGGCAGCTGCCCCTCCTATCCCCACCCATCGTCTCAACCTCGTGGACAGTGGGAAAGAAAGAAAGTCTCTCTACCCTTTCAGTTAAAAAATTGACTACAGCATGGTGATTAGTTGAGATTTAACATTTCTGGTTGAGCACTGAGGTAAGGAAGTCTTGCAGACCTGTGTGAGAAGCAGTGACCAGAGCCTCCCCAGACGCCTCTCCAGAGGGACTGTCAGGGGCTCCTACACATGAGCTTCCTTTGCGCCCCGTGGTAATGTCATTGAGTTGGAGCTGTGCAGAGTCAGACAGTCACCTGAGTTTGATTTCTTTTTATCTTTATTTCAGATTAATATAAGGGTACATGCAATTAGGTCACATTGTTTGCATTTGAGTACATGGGAATGTGATTTCTTTTATGCAGTGTTTAGGGACATGCTTCTGGGAAAGCTGTTCAAATTGACTTTCTAGACTCTCAAAAGAGATTCCCGTCTTTCTCCCTTTGTCGTTCTCCGGCATCGGGTTCCAAAAATTGATCAGAAATGTATCCGTAGGAAACCTGACCTTTCAAGTAGTGCATCCCCCGCCTCCCCCACCCTAGGCAGCTTAGAGGAGATAAAGTCTCCAACTTTACCTTTTGGAGACTTCAGGTTGTGGAAGTGAATGGGAATGCTCCGCCTGTCTGGGCTTCACTGTGAAGGCTCTGCCCTCCCCGTGTGTCCCCTGTAGTACTGAAATGTGGGTGCTTGTTGTCAGCGAGCCAGTGAGCACAGGGAGAGGAGAGAAAGCAAGTCATTCCACAGACCAACCTGGCCAGGTGAACTCAAATCTTTAAACATCATGAGCCTCCCCCAGAGTGCCCGGCTCGCTGCTGGACCATGAGCATGAGAGTGTTGTTCTGTCCTAGGCAGATTTTGGGGTGGGGGAAGCTTTGACAGATAGAGGACAATGAACTTATTTGTAAAAATCATTCAACCAACCAATAGTAATCCCTGATTATATCAGACCTATTTCCGGGCGCTGAGGAAGGTACAGAAAGGTGTCATCCTTAATTCCCAGCTCCCAGTTTCCTTTCTCTGTTCATCCTCAATGCAAAGATGGGTTTCATGTAATCATTTGGACCAAAATGAGAAACTGTTAAGTTTTTGATGAATACCACTCTGATTACTCTCCAGATCTGTATTTTATTTAGTTTTATGGTGTGTGCTCAAAAGGTTAAATACACACCATGATTTAGGATGAGCGTGTTTTAGAGACCCTGTTCATCATGAGCACAGTTAAATTTCGTTTCTGACCCTACATGACAAAATACACACTTGGTGAGTAATGGGCCTGGCAAACTCCATCTCCTACACAAGCAAGACCCTCTTCTGATGCGCACAGGGCAAAGAATAGCTTGTAAAATTGAAGAAAATAATAAACATCCATTGAGCTTTCTACACTGAAATGTTCTGAGAGAGGTGACCTATAAAAAGTGGGAAATTAAAAGTATTAAATTAAGTGTAAAATTAAAATTTAAAAATAAAAAGTATGCTCTTTATCTCTACCTTTGAAGCAGAGAACTAGGAGAATATTGTCAGTATATCTGTAAGTTTAAGAATGGGCCTGTTTTTCTTTTCTGTTCTGGGTTTGGGAGAAGATGTGAGACAATGAATCAATTTACTTGTACTCCAATAAGTATGTTTACATGATCCATTGCTAGAAGAAACAAATTCTAAATCACAATTTCAAGTGTGCGAGCAATGTGCCTATCTTTATATTTCTTTGAGTACATGTATAATTTTCAAGAAAACATTAAAAAAAGCCGAAGACATAGCAATAACTGCATAGACTTCCATGAAATTGAGCAAGAATGTGGTTTTATCATATTTGCTCATGGGTTTTATTAAAGAAAAAAAAGTATTCAGATATAAAGGCATCTTTAAACATGCCGTTTCATTATGAAGAGTGTTGAGTTCAGGTGTTTCAAGAAAGACACACTGGTGCTGTGTGAGGATAATGAATGAAAGGTAAATCCTGTTACAGAAACCTAGGCTGCTAATCTACCCAGGAAAGGAAGGCAGGTCTATTCTTCATGGAATTCCAGAGACCCTGGTCCCTTCCACCTTGCTGCTCTATAATCTTCTACTGTCCTTGCCCACGTAGACGGAAATGACCCAGCCACATCCCATCCTCCCGCCAGTCAATAGGAAGGGGAAAGCAGAAATAGCGGACAAGCCAGTCCCTTCTATAGATGTGACCTTGGAATTGTGCCGATGGTTTGATCTCATCTTCCACTGGCTGGGACTTGCTGCCATGCTCACCCTAACCACACGGTACAGTGTAGGCAGAAGGGGTACATGCCCAATATTCATGCTAGGGGCTTTTGTTTTTAAATAGGAGGAAGAACAATGAAGTGAGAGCTAATTAGGAGTCCCTGTCCCCAAACACCTTCTCCAACCCCATTCTCCTCCGCACTGTTTTGCTGGGCACTTTTGCCCTTTGATGTGTGTCTTTTTCTTTTACATAAATGCATGTTTGTTCCAATTTTACATAAAAAATGGCAATGAATATGTCATCCAATATTTTTATTGAATTTGTTTTTGAGATATATCCATACTAAGACATGTATGTGCATAATTAGAATAGCATTGCTCATTCACACCGCACTTAACATTGTCAAATGTTTCAATTTGCATCAGTCTAATGAGTAAAAATGGTATCTCTAATTTTCCATAATAAAAATTAATTTCCTTTTTCAGTCTCCTATTCCCAAAGTAATTTGAGAGCACTTAATGTCCTCAGAGGGGTATTTACACCAAGGCTCCGTGGATGGATCACGTATAGACCTCAGTGTCATTACCTTTTAGGAGATTTATCAAAGTTTACTTTATGCTCCCTAAAATTCACCTGTGTCAAGCATTAAATTCCAGGACTTCTAGTATATTTACAGAGCTGTATAACCATAACCACAATCCAATTTTAGACCATTTCTATCATCCCCAAAAAGATCCCTCGGAGCTTTTGCAATCAACCTGTCACCTCTATGCGCAGGCAACCACTGACCTTCCTGTGTATAGATTTGCCTTTCCTGGCCGTTCCCTGTAAAGGACTTCAGGCTGTGTGTGGTCTGTTCTGAGCTGGCATGATGTCACATGTCATTGCATCCATCTGTGGGCAGCATTTGTGCACAGTTCAGTGCACCAGCACCACCAAGCCTCGTGGAGACTTAAGGCTGCAAGATTCTGCTTCTCAAAATCTTCCCCTGGGTCCTACTTCTATCCCCTCTATCTCCAGAATGGCCTCTAGTTGAGAATACTTTATTGTACCTATCGCAGGAACTGCACACAAAAGTTTCCAAGAAATCACACAGGCCCTGAGACATTAGCTTCTTCCCCAGTAGAGATTAGTGAGGAAAACACTCATTGTCATTTCCAACCCAACTGATCTCAATAATTTTATTGAGCAACTGGGTCAAGTGCTTGGGCTTCGGGGTGGTGTTTCAGCCTAGGCAGCAGTCATAACGGGCTCCTTTCACGTCCACAGTTTATATTCCCAGTTCTTACAAAAATGTATTGAGGGAGGCAGCAGCCAGCAAGATGAAATCTCTTCATGTTTCTCAGCAGCAACTATAATTGACAGTTATAGCTACAACTCCCCGCTCAGAGGCCGGTGGTGTGTGTGTGTGCATGTGTGTGCTTCACCCATCAGTCTGAGAGTTGCAGTTTGTTTGATCAATGGCTTAGCCTTCTCGGCTTGATTACTGAAAAATGCACAATGCCACAAAAGCACTTTGAGAATGAAGTGATTTAATTCAATTTGCGATTTTGCCTTCCTAAGGAGGAAGTGGTGATAATAGAAAACATTGTTGCTTTTTTTAAATATTAATTTTAAGTGATGAGGCTGTCGGACAAAATATTTCTATTTGAGAGTGAGATGGATGTCTTTTCTGAGAAGGCTGAAGGATGAGTGGCTGAGTTTCAGGGGGAATGTTTGTGTTTCCCGGGAATGGCTCGACTGTGGGGCGTTGCCAGCCTTGCTTCACCCCTCCTGTGGTACACCGGTCATTGCAAGTTCTGATGGGCATTTCTGAGTGATACATGACACCTCGGGAGGGGAACATCACTGCGGCATGAGGTCCTTGCTCGAGGGTTTAATCTGGCAAGAGCGAACCTTAACCCTAGTCTGGGTGAAGATGCCCAAGCCTTCTCGGGACCAGCTCTTAGAAAGTTTCTTGGGATAGGTGACAGAGAGTGGTTCGCAAGGCGGCCAGATTTCTGAGGGCGGTTATGTGAAACCTCAGAAAGAAAACACAAAGGCTGCAGAAGGGCCTGGCAACATCCAAACTGGAAGGAAGATTACGTGTCCTTAGAAATCCTCTTAATATTCTCTTCACCAACACCTGCAGACGTAGGCACTCCTGTCCTGGAAGGAAATTAGAAGAACATCACCAAGAAGCCATTGAATCCGAATATCGATCAATTAAATAAGTTGCCCCACCAGAGACACTGACATTGTAACAAACAGCCTGGGCAGTGCAAGCATGGGTTTCTTCATTCGTTCATTCATTCAACAAATGTGTGTTCCGAACCTCCACAGTCACGTGTGCTGGGCGAAAATGGTAAGAAAGATGTGGTGCTTGCCTTTCAAAACGCTTAGATCAAATATCAGAAACTTGCAGCCATGGGTTGAATCCGTTGCACAGATAATGCTATGATTAGCCCATATAGTGTAATTTGCACTTGTTTTAAAATAACATTAATTGAATGCTTTGTATGAAAAATCTGCAGCTTTCACCTAAAAATCTAGGCTCCCAGCATTTTGAAAAATGTAGGTATCCCAACCTATAACATGCATGGGAGTTTGGGTGGGTTGCCCCTCCAGGAGGGATGCTCACCCTCCCAGGTTATCACAGTTCCTTCTTGTAACATCGAGACAAGCAAGCGTGTGGCATTTGTTACGCATCTTGTCCTTTGTTTTTTTTCTATCTGGCCCTGTCTCTTCAGTTCCCTATGTGGCCCTTGTAGGCATTTGAGTTTGCTACATTTGATGTTGCGCTGTTGTTGGCAAATGGGGACATCACATCATGATGGTCCTTAGACGTCAAGTGCACCAGCATCACTGGGGTGAGGCTGGAGGTGACTCCTTGTGTCAAGGACCGTGAGCCAGAATGTTGATCTGGTGCAAGTGGTGGGCACCATGTGTTTGCATTTCTAGCAAGTTCCCAGGCAAGATTGCTGCCACTGGCTGGTGATACCCACTGGGGGACGCGCCTTCAACACCATGTGCAGTGAATGCCGATCACGAAATCAGGGCCTCTTAGAGCAACAACCAAAAGGAAGGTCTCCAACTCCGAGGGGCTGTTTGTCCTGAGTCTGTGTGAGGAACTTCGGCGCTGGTGCCCAGCCTCTTCCTAATCCGTCCTCTCTCTGGGGAGCCCCTTAAGTGTGTACGGGGAGGGGGGTGAGGAGGCTGGCTTGCTGGCTTGTTGCTCTCTGAAATTCACAGTCATGAAATATGCAACAGAAGATATTGTTTGCCTCTGAGCAAACAATTCAAGCTCTAAATTATTAAACCTGAAGATAAAATGGAGAGGCATTTTTAGCAGTTAATCTTGTCTCCCCGCTCCCTTGTCAGAACATAGGAGATTTGATTTGTGTTTTCAACTCATTCTTGGTGCATATCTAAAGGAAGAAGGAAGTTTGGGGTTTGTTCTCTTAAAAATCAACCTGACAGTCGTATAGCAATGATGGGCATGCTTGGTCACCAGGCAGTTTAGGAACAGTCTGTTTCATTTCAGGTCTCTGGGAGTAACCTGGATGCAAAACTATCTTTTCCTGAATGCCCGAGTAAGTCTGTAATCTGGTGTGTTTGTGAAGCACTTTAACGATTTAAATGCAGTACATTCCCCAAACCAGCTGGTCTCACAGATGACTGGGATAGACACACCGGCAGGTCCAGAGGTTGCTCGTGGTGACTGGAACGATGTCAGGCCGTGTGTGTGAACAAACACGCTGTTCCGACAGGGCTGACAGGCTCGACTGTGGTGAAGTGGGAAGCTGCTTTCTTTACTAGAGCTCAAAAGTTCTGGAAGATGTCACATCTTAAAAAGCAGCATATACACATTCAGTCTTCCAAAGTGGGGAGTATAGGAAAGTTTCGTCCAGTGCTTCCTAGACTATAAGGCACGCGTGAATGAGTCACCTGGAGATGGTGGTGATACAGGACAGACCCTGAGGGTCAGCGTTTCCAGCCAGCTTGGGCAATACTGATTCACAGACTGCGTGGTGAGTAGCCAGGGTCTGTCTTTGACAAAGAAACCCTTCTAAAATAACAGGAATGGGGGTACAAACCATGTACTCATGATTGACAGAACAAAAACAGCAGAATGTTGTCATTTCATTTGTTTTCCAGGAGCCCACGGAGTAACTTTGCCTTTTGAGCCTTTTCTTTTTTTTTTTTTTTTTTTGGTCTGGAAAGAAGATGAAAAAGTAGTCTGACTACCCAGGGGTTTTGCCTGATACGGTTTTCTTAGAGATTCACCGTGGACAGCCTGGTAGAGGCCACCCTGCTGGGATGCCGTTTGTGGTTGGCTGCTGTTTTTTCTCCCTTGCTTTTGTATTGTTTTGTTTAATTCACTCTCAAAGTTTCAATAAGCTCTTTTAAATTTGCGGTAGTCAACTTGGCAGCTGCGGTCTCCATTTCTATTTTCCTTACATAAGGTTTTGCTAATTAAAATGCCCTCCCCCTGACACTTTTGATGCAATTTCTCTTTGCCCATGATGAGTGAGTGCTGTACGCGCCTTCAGAGTGCACTCTGAGTCTGTGTGTGTGTACGCGCACTTATCTATTTTGGCAGTTTGGTCCTAAGCTCGGTGAGAGACCCTTCTACACAGTCTGTGAGGTGTTCTTTGGCTTTCAGAAGGTATCAGTACTGTTGTACCCAATGCAAGTGGAATTATAGAGGAAACGCCAGCACACTGAGTTCAAATTAGGTGTGGGGCCCTTTATTGGCCGGTGGACCGAGATAGGCTCACACCTGAAAAACTCTTGGACCTGCATTACAGAAGTAGGGTTTTTTTTATACCCTTCTTTCAGTTGGGGAGGGGATTGGAATTCCTAACACAAAGCAGTTTGCAGACACAAAAGGCAAAGTGAGATCTAAGGGGCACGGGGTTACAAAGGGAGCCAGATGGTGTTTTACAAGGGCCTATATCCTGGGCTAAGCTGCCCTATGTCCACAGGGTATGTTTATTTAACACTTCCCATTTCTGCAAGGCCTACATGTTCAGGGACAGGTCTTGAGAAAGTGGGGGTTGCAAGATGGGGTCAACCTGGCCTTCTCAGTACCATGTAACCGCGGCACCACGTAACCGCTGTACTGTCTAACGCCGTGCTCCTCAGCTCTGGCTGCATGTGGGAATTGCCCAGGGAAAGACTAAGACTTCTCTCCTCCTGCCCTCAGATATTTGGCTCTCAGGAGAATGGCATCTACATGTTTTCATCCCAATTCTCATTCTTTACTTTCTCAAAACTTTGCCTAGTCATAAAAAAAGAGGCCAGTTTTCTAAATCCCTTGCAAGGTAGATGAATGAGATGCCATGGCTGTAAAAATTGGCCTTTAATGCTAATAATTAGGGTCTCCCTCATTTCTCTCTGAATGGTTCAGCTGAATCAATATTTTCTTTTACACCTGAGGCTTAGGGCTTTATGTTGTCTGTTATCAAAGGTCAGGATTGCAACAGCAGATGAACTGCAGTTTTGCAATTCATAAACCACCTTAGCTGTAAGCCCCCTTGCTGTACCTGAGGGATCTCGGGTCCAGCACTGGTTTTCAACATGATAGACAGCTAGCAATTATTATTTAGCCAGAGCAAGTTTCTAGGCTGTAAGTTTTGCCTGGAGATGCTTTTCCATTGATGATCATAGGATGGTAATTGAATGTCCCTTGTCAACTTAATGGACTAGAAGGAATTTAAGTGCTCAAAAAACTATGATCAGATGTCCTAATCTTGGTTAAAACGGCAGAGGCTTGAAAGACGGTATGTTTCAAAGAAAGAGACTTGTGAACCAGCTCCTGAGTTTATGTTTGATTACCAAATAGAAGTGGGAGGGTCTGACATTTAAAAGCACTGCTGAATTTACATTCCTTTTTCGTAGCAGAATAGAAATTTGAATTGCTACTGAAATTTAACAGGCTTCCCTAACACTTGCACCAGCAACAGGGCTTTTTGAGAAGAATAGTTGATGATCTACAACTGCTCACAGCAGTAGCTCATGTTAAATGAAAGAAGCCAGATATAGGAGAGAAAGGTCCGTTTACATGACATTCCCAAACAGCCTAAACTATGTGTGCTTTTAGAAGCCAAGCAAGTGCTCCCTGTTGGCCATAACCAGGCAGGAACCTCGGGGATGCTGGTAACCACCTGTTCATTGATGCAGATGTGACTGCAAGAGGAATTCATTTTGTGAAAAATTGTCAGTCCCCATGTGTGTTAACATGTGTGCCATCCTGTAGATGTCACATGTTTCAACAAAAAGTTGGAGAAGTGAAAAGAAAAATGGAGGCAACTCTAGAGCTGGGCTGCCTGGAACCAAATACTGGATTCTTACCTCACAACCACAGAACCTGTGGAAAAAATCTCCTAAACGGGCTGTGTTTAAGTTTCTTCATAGGCAAAGTGAACATCATTAAAAGTTTACCCAAGAGATGGAAGTAGATGCTCTAAAAGTGTTGGCTAAATAAAGTTTTAAAAACAGACAGGATGTCCTGAACCTGATTGCGAGGAAAAGCTATAACTATGGGCAGTCGGAAATGTGAAAGGAAGTGTTTTCCAATATCCTCAAAAGTAGATAATCCTTTCCTCAGGCATCCAGAGCGTAATCTCCGTCCTTCCCTAGGCTTCCTTTGGCAGCTTTGTCACTGTTTATTTGTATATCTATGAGGGTCCCGGGGAGGAAAGAAACAAGAAATCAAATACCAATTGCATAGCTGCTCTTAGTAAGGACTTTGGCTTTAAAAGAGGAAGCTTTGAATACAGCAGGCTTCCGGAATTGCCTAGGAGTTTTGTCTGTTTCCGCCCTCCCTTTTCTCATTTCACAGAGTGATCAAATGACTGGAGTGATTTATATCAAAGTTGCAACCACAAGGCATACAGGGGTTCTTTTGTTGTTTCGGGAGGCCATGGAAATGACAGTCTATACACAGTCATCTAAATAACCATTCACTGCAATTCTCAAATGACTCAATATCCATCTTATTTCTTTAAAAAATACTTAAGTTACCAACAAAAAGGATTGGATGAATGATATATGCAATACTGCTTGTAAGAATGTTCAGAAAGTTATGCTGAGTGAAAAAGCGTCCAGTTACATATTGTGTGATTCCGTTTGTAGGACATCTTTGAAGTGGTTAACAGTTTGGGTATTGGAGAACAGAACAGTGATTTCCAGGGATTAGGGGTAGAGGCTGGAGGAACTGTAAAATGGCAACATGAAAGACTCTTGTGGTGGTAGACATGTACAGTGTTTGATTGTGTCAATGGATCCACAAACCACACACACACACACAAGTAAGCACAAGAACAGCTGGGAAATCTGCATGAGGTCTGTGGACTGCGTCCACGTCCATGTCCATGTCCTGAACCACAGTACTGTGCTGTAATCTTGCAAGGTGAGCGAGCCTGATGAAAAGGTAAAGAGCTCTTCCTCTATTATTTCTTATGACCACACGTGAAACTATAATCATATCAACATAAACGATAAGTGCTTAATTATCAATATGATAAAAGTAGAAACAGTGTGTATTGATCATTTGAAAATCATTTCCTATAAGAAATGGGAAACCTTCCTTGGATTATATGTATGTCTGCTTAGTGAATCATAAAGATAGTTAACAGCTTTTTATTTATTTGTTAATGTATTTTGACATAGGCCTTATTAATTGCAACCTCATGTAAATGGATGTTTTTAATCATTTTCTGTTGTATCTAAATTACCATAGAGGGTAACATTTTCTGTTATTTTGATTACCAATAAGGAAAAAATATACTGTTTAAACTATACATGATATGTCATTATCATAATTTTTTATATTTGAAGAAAAAATTCCTATACCTAAAAGTAAAATAACAAAATAAATTGCTTATGTCATTTCCAAACTCTTCACATAAAGTATAACTTTTCAGAATCACATCAACTATAATTATCATGACTCATTTTTCCTAAATGACCCTCATACCTTTAGGAGGCAAGTGTCTTATAAAAAGTATTCTCGATACCTCAACATAAAATATTTGTTTTGTAATAAAGGTAATAATACCCGGAAAAAAAAAAAAAGTATTCTCGAGATACTTTGCTGAGAAGGATACTTTCCAGCTCCATCCATGTAAACATGAAAGAGGTAAAGTCTCCATCTTTCTTTAAGGCTGCATAATATTCCATGGTATACATGTACCACAATTTATTAATCCATTTGTGGATCGATGGGCAC
>CAUYRH010127650.1:0-81803 GCA_963574655.1 Perodicticus potto | reverse complement strand
CTGGGACTACAGGCGCCCGCCACAACACCCGGCCATTTTTTGGTTGCAGCCGTCATTGTTGTTTGGCGGGCCCGGGCTGGATTCGAACCCGCCAGCTCAGGTGTACGTGGCTGGCGCCTTAGCCCACTGAGCCACAGGCGCTGAGCCAAGACTAAATAATTTTTACTCCAAATCTGTTAAATGTGAAATGGAAGTCCATTGTTATCTTAATTTGCATTTCCTGACTACCAATGAAATTGAGCATTTTTTAATGTTTTCTGGAAATTTGGGGGTTTCTCTGTGATGTGGCAGTTCCTATTTGGACACTTCATTACTATTTTCTTGTTGATATGTTGGAATTCTTTATAAACCTGGATTCTAATCCTTTAGCAGTCACGGGGTAGTAAATGTCTTCCCTCAATTTGTAGATTAATATTTCACTGAGATTTTGTCATACGGACAGTCTTCCTCTTGTTAGGCCGCATTTCCCCTATTGCTTTACAGACTTCTGTAAACATAAATGATATAAAGGGTAGACAGAACAACTGTTTTGTTTAGTAGAAAATAATTTAACAAGACTAAGTTTCGTAGGTCAATTGAGAAAACAAAAAGGCTGATTTTTTTTTCCTCCTTTAAGGATAAATGAGAGTCTTGATCTAATAAAAATGCATCATACAAAGTTATTTCCAGAGCAAAATTACTACCAGAAAAGCAGCAGTATCTTTCTAATAATTTTTTTTAAAACATGAATGCATTTCTTATTTCCTTCTTAAGAACCAAAATAAAACACAAATTGGGGCTCTGCTAATTTGATAGACTACACATATAGAGTCTTTACTTATGGCTAGAAATCTAGGTTTAAATTCCATGTAAGGAAGGATTTTTATTTATTTTAAGCACAAATGTATTTTAGGCAGCTAAAACAGTATCTGGTATCTAGTCGGTATTCAATAAATTTTTGATGAATGAATGCATTGAAACATTACTAGGATTTATTTCCTTCCTAAATATAATTTTTGGCTACGTCTAATATTACAAAAAATTAAATCAAATGATATATATGATTTCTTTTAGTTGTGTATCAATTATAGCATGACATTTACTACTTGAGTCTGACTTCAAATGAAGTGTTTTTTTTCTTAAAACATAAAAATATTTTAAAAGACAGTCTACATTTAAAAGTTTTCTCTTTAACGTTAACTGCCTTTTCTATGCATGTCTTGAGAGTTCAGTTGAAATAATAGATTAGAATTTCGACACAAATCTTGAAGGGCCACTCACCTTCGCTCTCACACCACTCTAGATATTCAAGGACCCGGATATTTCCTTGGCATGACATATAATCTTCTATTAATAAAGGAGCTACTGATGACAAAGTGGCAATCGCATGCAGTTGTAATTCTTCATACTGCGCTGCAGACCATTCAATTGTTTTGTGTTTCTCGGGCTTTTTAACATAGGTTAGCAAAGCCGAAACAACTTTGCCTTCAATTAACAGCTATGAGAGATGGCAAAAGATACTTTGTCAGAAATATAATTAAAATTATTTAATCTAAGAAAATTAAATATTTTGAAGTTTTATTGATCATTTCAAAATATTTCCTTCTTAAATATTTCCAATCTCTGACAGGTCCCCCCAAAAACAGAAAAAACTAAAACAAAAAATTAGAAATAACAGCTGGTTATGATCGTCTTTTCTGAGGTATGCACTCTTTAACGAGACAATAATATAAAGTATATGTAATTTTTTGTCTGTGCTGCCTATATATGTAATTTAGCTCCTACTTACAATAAAACCCCAGGAGCAGAAAATTTGGATCAGATACATTGTTGGTATTTCTTTTCTTACCCCCTTTTGAAAAAGCAAACATATCACAGACTCACTTTTATATTATAAAAGACAGTTTTGTTGGAACAAATGACTATAGCAAATATTTAACTACACACAACAGAGCTTATACAAACATTCCATTAAATAAATGTCAGGTCACAAGCCATGTTTAATTATTTTCCTAATATTTTAGAATTTTATTGAATTCATCATTTCAATATAAATAAGACAAAATGTACAGCTATTATGACAATAAAATTAATATTGGAGCTAATTCTTATTAATTCATATTTATAGTTCATTAGAGAATCGAACACCATATGCTATATTTATGTTTAATTTTCTTTTAATTTGGATTATTCTATAAACACTTTTTTACAATAACAATTATAAATTTTTCTAAATCTTTTACTAGTCTGCATGAAAAGAATGTGAGATTTAGAGTTGAGAAAACATGAATAACTATGAATTCTAGCATTATTATGAGAATTAAATTGATAATGTTTTTAAAATACCCTGTGAACTGCAAATGGTAGTGCACATATTCATTATCACTACTATTACTGGGTCATAAACATATGATATTTAAAAATTATTGGTTATACTGCTCACAAAGTGCTTTAAGAAGCTCACCATAATCACTGTGCTACTTGACTCTGTTGCTTACAAAATGTTGTTTAATAGAGATTTATTTCTAACCAATTTATTCTGTGTAGATATCATTTTAATAGTTATTTAATATTCTACTATAATAATAAACCACATTCTATGAAATGATTTTCCGTTTGCTATTTCAGCAAGTACATTTAGGTCTTACATAGTATATATATATTTTTTTTCTTTCTTTCTTTTTTTCTTCTTTTGGCTGGGGCTGGGTTTGAACCTGCCATCTCTGGCATATGGGGCTGGCGCCCTACTCCTATGAGCCACAGGCGCCACCCTTTTTTTTTTTGAGACAGAGCCTCACTATGTCACCCTTGGTAGAATGCTGTGGCATTGTAGCTCACAGCAACCTCAAACTCTTGGGCTTAAGCGATTCTTTTGCCTCTGCCTCCCGAGTAGCTGGGACTACAGGTACCTGCCACAATGCCTGGCTATTTTTAGAGACCAGGTCTCGCTCTTGCTCAGGCTGGTCTCGAACCTGTGAGCTCAGGCAATCCACTAGCCTTGGCCTCCTAGAGTACTGGGATCATAGGCGTGAGACACTGTGCCCAACCCACAGTATATATTTTTGATAGAATAACAAAAGTTATAACTGTAAAGACAATTTCTCTTTTTCTGAGCATTTCAAAAAGTATATGTTCCTCACTGTGTCATTACTAAGAAAATGGTGAGCCCATTTAAATCCTCATAATAATATCATAAAGTAGATGTTGAGCTAGCTGGGGTTTAATGAAACCAATCTATACAAGATCATATGGCTAAAAAGTGACAGTACTGGGTTCCACCAAGCTAAAGCCTTTATCATTACACTATTCTACCTTTAGATTATTGGTAATGATATTGACAGAATGAATTTCCATTTCTTTTTCGAGATAATCCTTTGGAGTTTGAAGGAGTTTTAGGACTAAGAGGAAATCTCAATGCAACAAGTAAACTAATGAAACTATTAGTATTACATATTCCTATCACTTTATAGTTTACAAAGCCTTCATTTCAACCACAGGACAGTGCTGTGAGCAGGGTCAAAGGATTATAATCATTCTTTTACAAAATGAGAAACTAAACTCCATAAAGATTAGGTGCTTTTGCCAAGGTCACATAGTTAGTAGGTGATAATCCAGAAGTGAAATTCAGTTTCTGTGTTCTTTAAATTATATCATGCTGTTATGTAGAAAATCAAATATTAAGGTAAATTCATAGATAACAAAAAACAATTAAAGACATTTGGTTTGTGTGGTGAAAAAGGAGGCTCAAGGTTCATAAGAGTTAGAGGTTGGCATCACTGAGGTTATCAACTTCCTCTAGCTGATGCTAATGATCCCTTGTAACTACAGTCAAGAGACAGAGTATTAGGTTGGATGGGCCTGTGTAAAATTTTCCTTCATCTCACGCTCTCTTCTTCAGGAGCTCTAAATAGGTCAATCAAAATGCTTAGGTTCTCCTACTGTTTTTCTTTGGTTTATGTGGCTTAAATTTAAGCACTTCACTGTTTAATAATAGATTAGCAAAGAATAATTTTAAATGTTAAAATTGAGGCCAGTAAGAGTTTGTTAGTTTCTATGGTAAAGATATAAATTGACAAAAGATTTGCAATCAGAACTTTAAAGTTATACTACAAAGTGAGACAATTTTTATTTATTTTCCTGTGTTGATTACTTTTTACCTGTATGGTAGGTAAATCTTTACATAAGATCACAATTATATTGAATAGCAATTTCTTCAACTCAAAATCTTCATAGGAATTAGAAAGCTTAAGTCCTTTTACCAAAGTATTTTGACTTTTAACTGTGAGGGAAGAGAAGGAGTAAAATGAAAGCTAAAATGATGTACAAGATTCCTTAAGATAATAATAAAAAGTTTAAAATGTTTTTATGGTTTTTACCTTCATTAAAGGTTGCAAATAGTATCAAATCCTTGGTAAAGCCACATTCCTAATAGAAATACATAAAACAAGCAGAAAGATGGATTAATTAGATGGATATTACGGTACAGATGCTAAAATTTACCTACTACTTAAGTGAATTTATCTAAGTTCCCTATTGTCATTGGTTTGAATTCGTAAAGCATTAATACCAAAAATGTGATAAAACAAAAAGAAAAAGCATATAGCCAGATACACTTGTAATTTATTTAATTTTGTACTTGTTTCTGTAGGTTCTAAGAAATATTTTACATTAGTCTATGAATATTTTCCAAGATACAGTCTAAAATTTGGTAGGAACCCAAAACACATGGGTCCTTCACAGTTATTCCAGTAATTCATTAGCTATATTATCAAGTGACACAGTAAGGGAGTAAAATTCAGTTATTTTCAATAGCATTTCTTCTTAAATGGCCCAACCCCTACCCCAATCATTCTAATTAGGTCAAATGTTTGGCTAAGTGATAACAACATAATTGCTGTTCCACATCAAAAGCCCTGAAGAATCACCAGAGTAGTGAATATTTCAGCAAAAGGGAATTCATTCTTGACAGAGATGTTCTAGTTGGACTTTGAACATTAGGTAGAGTTTATAGGAGCAATCCTTGGGCTTTTAAACTTGTAGCTTTACATTCCTATGACTTCAGGATCCATATGGTTTCTTTAAAGGGTGAAGATGTCATTCCTTTGACTCATGCTCATGAAATTCATCTTTGTATTTGGATGGTAATGCGAACTTACTAACTGACTGAAGACTTATAGAGAAACTCCAAGTCTACTTACGAACTGCACTCTTAACTAGGACGTCATGTAGGCCTGTTTCCCGATTTGCACAGCATGAGTTCTATAATTCTCCACACACGTGTGGAACATCTGATATCCAATGAGAAGGGGTTGAGGCCTTTACAGCCAAGTCTTTGAAGTACAACTAGAAAGTATGCGGCTGACATGGGAAGACTGTTGCCAAAGATCTCTATTCTAAGATTTCATCCATTCGATGATTTTTATATTATCAAGTGTGGGGAGGCTCAGTATTCAGTATGTATGAGCAGCTTCTATAAGATAAATCCTCCTGCTGATAACAATTATAAACTCTGAACAAAATACAAAACAACTATCTTGTGACCAAGTGTAAGCAGACACTATATGGAAGTTAAGACTTTAAAGAAGGGAATGGCACTATGTATCCCAGTTTTCAAAAACTGGCTTTTGTGCTTTATCAGGATGCTAAAACTGAATAACCCTGTGCTTTTTGTGGCTTAAAGAACCAGAGGACACAGGCAAACATAGGCACTGGAAAATGAAGGGAGAAATCTCATAAAGGAAAGAACCATGGAGGGATAACCCCAAATTCTGTGTACAAACTCTTTCTAAATCTCTGGCTGATGCTTGAGCCATACATATTCAGGGAATAGTAAAGTGTCCCCAGCTAGAAGAACTGAACTGAGATTAGGCTGCTATCCTCCAGATAAAATGAATATTAAGTATAAATATACTCTTCAGAGGAGATCAGAATCCACAGTAAATACACTCATGATGAATAGAAAAACAGTAACTCTCAGCAGAGAAAAAGACACTATAAAAATGAATCAAAAGTAAATTCTAAAACTGACAAATATATCTGAAACAAACAAACAAAAAAAGTACTAGATGGGATTGACAACAGAATGGAGATGACAAAAAAAAGAATCAGTGAATTTATTTTTACATTTATTTATTTTATTTAGACAGAGTCTCACTTTATTGCCCTTGGTAGAGTGCCATGGCGTCACAGCTCACAGCAGCCTCCAGCTCTTGGGCTAAGGCTATTCTCTTTCTTCAGTCTCCTGAGTACCTGGGACTACAGGCGTCTGCCACAATGCCTGGCTATTTTTCTTTTTTTTTTGGTTGCAGTTTGGCCAGGGCGGGGTTCAAACTCACCACTCTCGGAATATGGGGCCGGCACCCTACTCACTTAGCCACAGGCATGCTCTGTTGCCCTGGGTGGAGGAGTCCTGTGGTGTCATAGCTCACAGAAACCTGAAACTCTTGGGCTAGTGCAAGCCTCCCAAGTAGCTGGGACTATAGGCACCTGCCACAACACCGGCTAGTTTTTCCATTTTTAGTAGAGATGGGGTCTTGCTTTTGCTCAGCCTGGTCTCAATCTCCTGAACTCAAGCAATCCACCTGCCTCGGCCTCCCAGAGTGCTAGGGTTATAGGTGTGAGCCATTGTGTTGGGCCAGAATCAATGAATTTAAATATATAGACCAATACAAATTATCCAATCTGAAGAACAGAGACAAAAATGATTGAAAAAGTGAACAAAGCCTCAGAAAACTGTGGGACAATATCAAAAGGCCATACATATGAGTAATTGGAGTCCCAGAAGAAGGGAGAGAGTGAATGGGGCTGAAAAATACTTGACAAATTAATGGCAAAAATTCTCCGAATTTGGATAAATTTACATATCCAAGAAGCTCTATGAACCCTAGCCAGGATAAATACAAAGATCACCCTTGGAACATCATAATAAAATTGCTGAAAACCAAAGATAGAGCAAAAATCTTGAAAACAGCCATTGGAAAAAAAATGATATATTGTATGTAGAGAAACAGTGATTTGAAATAATGAATATTTCTCATCAGAAACAATGGAGGTCAGAAGGCAGTGGTATATTATCTTTTAAGAGCCAAAAGAAAAACTTTTTCCACACAGAGTTCTATTAATATATTCAGTGAGCACAGATTTCAAGAATTAAGATGAATTAAAGATATTTTCAGGTAAAGAAAGCTAAGAGAATTTGTGGCCAGTAGCCAGCAGATTGGCACCACAAGAAATGGTAAATTACGTTCTTCCAGGAAAAGAGAAATGATACCAGGTAGAAATCTAAATCATCAGGAAGGTATGACACGTATCATAAGTGGCAAATACATACATAACATCACAAAATATGGGTGAAGGGTGCCAAATTCCCAAAAGAATGCAAAGAAGAACTGGCAGAGGGATACTATGTACGTAAACTGGTAACCATCATGACAGTGTAGCAGAACTTGGCATTATGACAAAATACATACACATGACTACTACAACATAATTTAGGACTCTTCCCCCACTGCCACAATTAAAACCGATGCAACTGATTCATACTTACAATCATTGGTGCTCCAGGATTTTGAGCAATAATTGTAGTGATCACTAACATATCATTTCTAAGCTGACGATCATAATGACTAAAACCTCTCGTAAACAGATTTTTAAACACTTCCTTCAAAGCCCTAGAAAGTAAAAATCATAATTTAAGAATCATACTGGTATGGAATGAATGTATTCTACCAAAATTCTTATGCTGAAACCCTCATTGCTGATGTGATGGTATGGGGAGGTAATTAGGTCATGTGGGTGGAGCTCTCATGAATGGAATTAGTGCCTTTATAAAAGGGATCTCAGACTTCTAGCCTCCAAAACTGTAAGAAATCACTTTTGTTGTTCATAAGCCACTTTGTTTATGGTACTTTGTTATAGAAGCCTAAATTAAAACACACATTTCTATGGAAATGCTACTTAAGTGTCTATCAACAAAATCTGCTTTATATTATGCTATTATTTGTTTGAAAGTGTTTCTAATTTTTCCAGAAATCTGCTTATAATTCACTATGTACTAGATAAAAATCCACTAAACCATGCACTCTATGGCAGTAAAAGTGACCACTCTAAAATAAAGATTCAGTCATGTCATTTTTCTTTTTAAAATGATTCAAAGACTTCTCTTTCTTTTGTCTTAAGATAAAGCCCTACTTCCTTCTCAAAAGGTTTACCAGGTATTTCACATTATAGTCCTTGTTAAGATTATTAGCTTACTCTCTCAGCATTCTACCCTGTTCTTTATGCTCTCATCATACTTAATACCAGTTTTTGATTTTGATAAATTCTATTTTCCCTTCTGTTCCACCTATCTAGGATGTTGTCTGCATACAAAACTTTTCTGTGTTGCCAGTTCCTATTTATTATGCAGTTACTGGATTGGAATTCATTAGGAAGCAGTTATTAAGTCTCCAATTCTGGGGTGGGTTCCCTCTACAGTAAACATTTGTTGCTTTGGACCCTGTCCTTTTTAAGTCAACAGTACCCTTGTTTTTATTTAGGCATTCATTCCTCACCAACTTTTGGTCCTGGGAGGCTGCCTTCAGCTGCCTTCCAGCCAGTCAGCACATTCTTTCCTCTGGCATTAGTAATTAGCTGTGGAATGGGCATTTAACCAACATTAGACTGTTCAGAGCCAACAAGGACTCAAATTAAAGACTTTTCTCTGAGCTTTCAGGACAGCAAGGCTCTCTTCTGCTTGATTTGAGGTTGATTTGATCTGAATGTAGACTTTTTAGGTCTTTACCATGAGGATCTTGGGAGTAAAGCCAATACCACAGTGGAAGACAGAGCAGAGAGATGAAGAGAGATCAAGTCATGCTGATGTACCTAAAACCAGTTTTATCCCTTGACTTTGTAGTTACATAAGCACATAAATTTCCTATATTGCTTAAATCAGTTGGGTTATGTTTTTAGTCACTTGTAAACAGCAATGTGCTGATTCACCTTCTGAAAAACATGTAGTACCTTGCAATAATCTCTTTCATAACATTTAACATATTTTCTTTTAATCCTCTACTTCCATATCTCTACTAGCATAGTTTAAATTCCATGAAAATAGAGACCATGTCTATATTGTTTTCAAATTGTATTTCTGGGGCTTGCACAGAAACAGAGCAGGCGATATTTATTTGTTGAATAAGTGAACTTTAAGGCTTACTCACATTTTATTGCTAACCCTTACTGCAGTATCTAGAACATGGAAATTACTTAATACATTTATTGAATGAATAAATGAAATGATTCTTCTAAATGTCTAATTTTATGTTACATATTCAAAAATATAATTTAATAAGCAACTTTTATAGCCTTCTACATAGAATAGTATGGCTTGTTATTGTGCAGATTCATATATATCATGGCACAAAAAATATGTCCTAAAAACAGCCATCGTATGAACCAAAAGTCCAATTGAGCACAGATTGGAACAAAGATGTTAGTTATGTCACTGCTTATTATTTTAAGGTTAAAAACCATTCCTGTCTAACTGTCTAACCATATATACTTACAGCAAACATTCAAAGTTACTGAGCTGTTGTATTATTTCTTCTTTTGAAGATTTTTCCAGTAAGTTCCAAAGTATTTCTGATGAGCGAAACAGAAACTGCCCAGAGGGATCTGGGTCATTGAGGTGAGCACAAATTCCACTGGCTGCTTGTGCTTTCATCATTAAAGTACAATTAACTTCTGAAAATAAATTTTAAAAATTATTTGTTTTATAGTATCGAGGTCACTAGATGTAAATAAAAACAGTTGGCAATAAAGTGTTCAAACTTGATAACATTATACAAACCAGAAGTTGAGAGATGTTGCAGAACTTTCAGAACCCAAAGTTTCTCAACAAGTTGATTTTCAAGCAATGTCATTGACTGGACCATTGTTTTTGCCAATCCTCCAACTTCAGCCATTTGAATCTTATATGACGAAGTAGCTTGCTGGTAACCTAACAACAGTTAGTTAATAAATATATACCATTATCTCACATAATCATCATTGAGACCAAAGGAATGAGTAACTTATCATTATGCAATGGCAACAACCAATGACCTTTAAAAGTAAATGTGTGGCATTTAATAATTGCATAGCATAAGGATGGGCAATTTTTTCTGTAAAGGCCCCGATAGCATTAATATTTTAGGTTATAAGTTTTGTTTTCCACTACTCAACTCCATAGCACATTGTAACATGATGTTGTAGCAAGACAGTAGCCATTAATAATACAAAGACACAAAGGTACAGCTATGTTCCAAGTAGACTTTATTTGGAGTAAGTGGATCTATGACGTAGGACAATTAAGTTTGCTAACTCATCCTAGAAAAAGGGCTACATACCTCATTGCTAAATATCGTTATGGTCACCTTCGAAGTACTCCTCTTGGGAAGCTATCCAGAGATGCTAGCACCCAGGTCGCCCTTCAAACCACTTTTTCTAGGACCAGTTCACGAACTTAATTGTCACACCTCATATGACAATATGTCTAATGGCCATTCCAGAAAAAGAGTTCCAAAACTGTTTTGAAGGGTGGAGTAGGCACTGGTGTTGGTGCATAGCTTCTCAGGCTTTTGAGTACTTCAAAAGTGACCGTAGAGATATCGGCAATGAGGTATGTAGCACTTTTTCTAGGATGAATCTATGAACTTAATTGTCTGATCTTGCTTTTCCAGCCTGTGGTCAAAACAGTTTGCTGATCCCTGGTAGAGCATTTGAAATAGGATCACAAATTTTGGGGACACATCTTAAATTCTAAAAGAGAACAAAATTTCTTATTTGTCAGTAGATATGACTTTCCATAAAGGAAAATGGTATAACTACAAATACTGAATGTTTCCAACTACTCAGTTTCACTTTTCAGGTCAACGCATTACTTCAGTGCTTTTAAGGGATGACATTAATGTAGTACCAGAAATAAAATAAGAGGTGAAAAATGTAATGCTGCTTTGATAAATGCTAATAAATTTAATGGTATTTTGGAGGAGGTTGATTATTGATGACAGGTCTTGTAAGAACTTGCTTTTGCCTTAGCAAGAAGAAACACTACCTCTGCTTTTGATGTAGGTGTCAGCCTAACTACATTCAATGAGAGGGATTAAATAAACACCAGAGGACACTTGTTTACTTGAGACAAGGCTATTTTCTCTGTTAGTGATCTCACTTATCTAACTCTCTGACTTTTGAAATCAACGAGATTCCCTAACTCTACCCTATTTCTGAGATGACTGTCAGTTTATCTCATTTTCCAAATTTGACCTCTGGCTGTGGACAAAGCCCTGTCCACTCCTGTGATAGGTACTGCATGGTGTGTTCTTGCTACTTACTGGATGAATTTAAGACAAAAATTGCCTACAATGTTACCATCTAGAGATAGCATACAGAGTTTTATATTCTACTGCAGCCACTAAAATTTTTATTATAAGTTTTTTCCCATGCTGTAAAAACCTAAAATCGTAATTTTTTTTTTCTTATTTGCATGATAGTCCATCATGGATGGCCAAAATGTACTTCATACTTCCTACATCTTTTTCTAGTGAGAGTGCATTTCTATGAAGGCTTCATTTCTATACGGTATAAAGATTATGGACTTGATCCCTTTCTCCAGGGCTGTGTCTCATCTATCTGTTAACTAAGGACTTCTCAGCCGTGGCTCAGATGTCCACCCAGACCATCGCTTGAAACTGTGCCACAGTTCGAGCATCAAGACTCTTAATTTTGGGGCTTGGTGCCTGTAGCTCAGCAGCTAGGGTGCCAGCCACATACACCAGAGCTGGTGGGTTCCAATCCAGCCTGGCCTGCCAAACAACAATGACAACTACAACAAAAGAGATAGCCGGACATTGTGGCGGGCACCTGTAGTGCCAGCTACTTGGGAGGCTGAGGCAGGAGAATTGCTTAAGCCCAAGAGTTTGAAGTTGCTGTGAGCTGTGATGCCATTGCACTCTACCAAGGGCAACAAAGTAAGACTGTCTCAAAACAAAAAAAAAAGACTCCTAATTTTTGAAGCTTGATTAAATTAAGATCAATCTCACTTCTCTGTACTATAACAGTCCTGTTTTATCTCTTACACCACTTGTCTCCCTTTCTTTGAGGGTTTCTTATTATTTTGCCAATGTTATCTCTAAGCTTGAGTTTAAGTCCATTCTCTAATGGTTTCTTTGAGAATTCTGACTTCCTTTTTTTTTTTTTTAAAGAAGAAATGTTTATTGCATACAATGGCCATGGAGTAATTGGTTGCATTATGCATAAATTGTTCTTGATTTTTTTTTTTTTTTAAGACAGAGTCTCACTCTGTTGCTTAGAGCTGTAATGGCAGCCTCACTCACAGCAACCTCAAACTCCTGGGCTGAAGTGATACTCCTGCCTCAGGCTCCTAAGTAGCTGGGACTATAGGCGTCTGCCATGACATCCAGCTAGTTTTCTATTTTTAGTAGAAGACGGGGTCTCACACTTTAGCAGTCTGGGAGAATTTTCCCACTATTCCAGCTTCTCTAGTTCACTGCTTACAAATATCATTTCTTTCTTTCCTAAAAATGACAAAACCCTAATACCCTTTCTTTTACTTTGCTCCCAGCTGAGCTATTCTCCATTTTCCACTCTCTCTTTTCATGCTGTTCTTAACATGTAAGTCTTCATTCATGAACTGCCTCTACTTCCTCACCATCAAACCTACTGCCTCTACTCTCACACTCTTCTTATTCTTTAATCCTTTTCAGATACCTCATTAACTTGGCCTTTTCATTTCTCAACTACAGAAGACTATAGCATTTGACAGCAAAGCCACTTCCTCTTTCATCAAACATTTCATTCATTGGCACAGAGCATGTGACAGTCTTAGGTTTTCTTCCTCCTCTTTGAACTTCCCTTCACTGCCAGTTTCTTTAAATAATTTTTTGCAAACCTCAGTATGGGAACTCTTCATGAGGTCACTCTTGGTCCCTTGCTGTTTATATGTAGTATGCTTTATCTCCTAGCAAACTAAACCGTTCTAATGGTGTCAATTTTCATCTCTATTTCCTAGATTCCAAATCTGTATGCTTTTAGTATCCGTGTCTATTATCTACCAAACACTTCCACTTGATCATCAAAAGTTCAAACTGGACATTTAGTAATCTCATTATTTATTTCTCTAGTTTAGATGTCTACTCATTTTTCTCTAGTTCAAAGAAAGATTATTTATGATTATCACAGACTCTTATTTCTACCTATATTAAGGAACATATAACTTTAAAAATATTAATTTTAGTCTCTCTTGCTTCCTAGATTGACTACAAATTACAGGAACTATGAAAGTATGAAGTCTGTATTAAATAACATTATATCCTCATGGTGCAAGTGCCCCTGTCTTTATAGCACCCATTTCAGTGCAGTTCACTTTACCATTTATATTATGGTCCCTGAGCTGTAATGTACAGAATTCTTTTCCCAAACGTGACGAAGTATGGTACCAGAATTAGTAATTTAACAACTAACTAGGTAAGACAGATATTATGAATAATTATAAAATGATATTAAATTATAAAATTAGAAAACAATAATTAAAGATAATTTAAATAAAAATTAAATAACAATTAAACTAATTTGAGTGTGACTGTACAAATTGTGTCCCAAATACTTAGTATTGGTATAAAAGTATGCAAATCAAAAACTGAAAAAAATATACAAAAAATTTTTAGGATGACTGAAGAACTCAAAACTTCAAAAAGTTTTATTTTTTTAACTTAATTTTTATTAAATGATAACTGTATACATTTATGGGGTACAATGTGATGATTTGATATACAATGTAGAATGCTTAAATCAAACTGATTAATATAACCATAACCTCACTCACTTATTTTTGCAGTAAGACATTTATAATATACTCTTAGTTGTTTGAAATGTACCCTTGCATTATATACATTAGGTGAGATCCCACTAAATACCCTCCCTCCACTCACCCTATCCCCCTTCCCTCTTTCTTTCTGGACTATCTTTGTGTTTTACCTTTCATATGAATATGAAGATGTATCTATATTGGTTTCATAATAGTACTGAGTACATTGGATACTTTTTTTTTTCCATTTTTTTTTTTTTGAGACAGAGCCTCAAGCTGTCACCCTAGATAAAGTGCCGTGGCATCACAGCTCACAGCAACCTCCAATTCCTGGGCTCAAGCGAGTCTCCTGCCTCTGCCTCCCAAGTAGCTGGGACTACAGGCGCCTGCCACAATGCCCGGCCATTTTTTGGTTGTAGCCGTCATTGTTTGGTGAGCCCGGGCTGGATTTGAACCCACCAGCTCAGGTGTACATGGCTGGCGCTTTAGCCCTTTGAGCCACAGGCACCGGGCCTTTTTTTCCATTCTTAAGATACTTTACTAAGAAGAATATGTTCCAGATCCACCCAGGTTAACATAAAAGATGTAATGTCTCCCTCTTTTTTTATGGCTGTATAGTTTTGTTTTTAATATGTTTCATTATGGAGCTCGTTGTGTCTTTCAAATTTAAAGAGAAATGAGACAGAATATTCTGTTCTCTAAATACATAAGTTAGTGTTGAAGGACCATTGAAACTTTACCTGGAATATGCTTCTTCGGTGGTTCTGCATGATAAAAGTCAATAATACACTTACAAATTTGTATCCTCAATTCAGAACTTGGTATTTTCATTAAGTCACCTGCCAGAAAGATAAAAGAGTGCTATTTAATAACACTGTTATATGCATACTTTCAAGTTAAGCATAAATGTAAATAATGATTATTAAAAATGATCTCAGAGAGTCAAACTGAATTATGTATAATTATATATATTTGTGTGTATGTATATATGCATATATGTACATATACACACACACTCATAAATAGATACGTACATATATATATACACATATACAATTCCCTAGATCTATCCTTATACATTTGTCCCTCAATCAGTTCAACCTCTTCTTTCTAGGAAAAAGTGAATAATGATTAATAACATAAATGCTGAAATCAGACTATCTAAGATTAAATCCTGGCTCTGTCATTTAATACCTATGTAAACTTGAGTCTTACTTTTTTTCAAGATGTTTATTAATATTTACCACATTTAAGACTTTTGTAAGGATTAAAAGAGTTAATATGAGAAAAAGGCTAAGAACAGCATCTAGCATCTAGATGTGTTAGCTACTATTATTAATTTATTTTTAATGTGTTACATTTATGAGCCAATTGTGTCCCAAATTAGAGTCAGCAATTTGTTGCCTTTAATAATACATTCTTTGCTTCAAGAAGTTCCAGGTGACAACTTGGCGCCTGTGGCTCAACAGGCTAAGACGCCAGCCACGTACACCTGAGCTGGCGGGTTTGAATCCAGTCCAGGCCCGCCAAACAACAATGACGGCTGCAACCAAAAAATGGCCGGGCATTGTGGTGGGCGCCTGCAGTCCCAGTTACTTGGGAAGCGGAGGCAGGAGACTTGCTTTAGCCCGAGGAATTGGAGGTTGCTGTGAGCTGTGATGCCACAACACTCTATCCAGGGTGACAGCTTGAGGCTCTGTCTCCAAAAAAAAACAAACAAAAGAAGTTCCAGGTGAGCTGTATTCTTCAATTTGCTGGAAGACTGGAAGAGAGTGCATTTTTAAGACACTCTGCCCTATAGGTGAATGTAATAGTTTTATGTTGAAGTTATCTGGGTAGGGATGGGAAATAGGGAGAGTTCCTTTTCAGCCATATCTAAACTACTACTGAATTGGCTTCAGCTCGTATTTCAAACTGGATTGCATGTACTCTGTTGAAGTTCTACGAGTGTTGATTTCCAGCAAAATCTGAAAATGACCTGTGAGACTCTGGAAATGATCCATGTTCTCTGGAGGCCTGAGCACAACAGAAGTCAGCAACATCAGCATTAGGACTGAACTAGATCTGGTTGGATTCTCTGAGGGTAAAAGAATAACAAGGTATTCCTCCTTTGCATTAGGCCTTGCATAATGTTCATCTCTGGAGGTGGTCAGCAAGTAGACAAACAAGTGGACAGAAGGAAGAAGCACAAAGAAAAGCCTGATCCTTGCTTTAGGAACCTCTGTTTCCAAAAGACAGTTACAGTACTATTCTAACTCTTAATTTTGTTTTATTTTTGGACTCTGCTTTTGGAGTTGGAGAAACACTAGGACTTAAAAACATTAGGCAACAGGAACAACTGCAAACTTTTAATGAAACTAAGCAAATATTCAGGTTTATGGGAAATTCTAGCTTGTCATCTTCTTCTCTACCCTTTTAGTCTTTGTCAGTTTAGATAATATCTCATAATTTCCTGTTTTACACTCTTGGAGCAGAGTGCCAACTTCTTCTCTCATCCATTTCCAGAATCCTGTTCCTGAGTCAGAAATATCTATGCATTATTGAAGAAAATGTGATATAACTTACTAGCACATAGTAGAAATTGGAAGTTATTAGTAAAATCTATGAATAGTCTTTGTTCAGCACTTCATATACGGCACACTATTATTTTAGTGTAAACTCATGTTTCTGACAATCAAAAATAAGGGACAGCAGTACTTGTAGTTAGTAATAAGTGAAGGAAACTCACCTATAGCTAAGAGTTCATACTGCCCTCAAATGAGACAGTAACATGTTCTAAAGGTAGCTGGCCAATCTTAAGCAAAAAGCAGGTTAACAGTAAAAAATGGACCATGTATTTTTACCACCAACGCCTGCCAGAATTCTCAGAAGCAACATTTTAAAATAAGGACAAGGGCATTTTTTAATAATGTTACCAACAAAACATATACTTCTTCTCTGTTAATACTACCAGGTCTTCTTTTGGGTTGGCTTCTCATTGTCAATTTCCACTGATGATAGAAATTCACAGAGTTAAAATTTCCCATTATTTCTCAATCTTCCTGCTTCCTAAGGTAGTTATAACTACCCATGTTTAATTTCCATGATACTTTCATCTACTCTACGTTACAGGTTGGGTAGGTAGTTCGTCCAAAGTAAATGTAATTAAAGACTATAAAACTCATTTAGATATAAAAGAGTGTCTAAGTCAAAAATAAAAATGCCTTTTTACTCATTCCAGTTGAATCTCTACCATTTTTCTGTATGGAGTATAATGCTGGGAACATAATTATTCTACAAATATTTTTAAAAAAATTTATTGGTTCAATCACGTATCTTTCATTTCCCCTGCAAAAATAAAGACCTAAATTAATAAGCATAAATTTAATGTAGGGTTTGTTTTGGGAACATGCTGTCATGTCTCGAGAGTTGACTCACAGAACTAGTGCCTCACTGATCTCATTTCCTAGGAAATTATTTTCTTTCTCCAGAAACTTAAGCAATAACCCAGATATAAACCCTTCTATGACATTTTTTTCATATTTTTATGTACAGAATAGAGGTATCTGCATCTTTATGTACATTCATGCTAAAGTTCTTAGTGTTCTACCACTTTATAATCTTATGTAAAATTTTAGGTCATATAATGAACAACTAATTCATTAATTTTAGGTCATTTAATGAACAACTAATGAATGATTCTAGCAATTCAGTATTAGAGTTCCAAGTTGAAAACATATTTTGTGACTACTGAAGGAGGGAGATATAAACTTTTTGATTTATAATAAAAGTCAACAAACATTTCATCAAGCTAAATAATCTCAAGTCAAATATCAGTCATCCCTTACATTTAAGAAACCTATACTCCTATGCTACCATGAAACACCTGGATAGAAAATAATACCAGAATTATTACCAGGCACACTATGACTAAATCCCAACTAGAAAATAGGAGACAGTCCTAGATACAGAGAATAGATACTCTTAGTGAAACAGCTAAGTTAGACATTTCTCTCTACCTCAGAGAAAGCTTAACTTACCCAGAAGTGCAATTGAATTAGCAGTATCTTCAGCAAAAGTTATTTCATCCGATACTTTCTTTTTCAAAAATGGCAAGCTTCAATAGGAATGAAGAATGTAAGTAATTTTTAATAAAGTCCTTGATTGAAGCATCATTTGTAAAGTAGTGGAAATTTTCTTTCTAAAGAATAAAATCAGGATGATATTCTATTCTTTAGCCCTGGGGAATTAACAACTATAAAAAAAAGTGTTTCTAACTCACTACAAAGAAAATAAAGTAAGTTTATAAAAATAAAGAGAGATGGATATAAAATATATGGGTTCATAGTCCTACCTACTAGGGAGGCTGAGGCAAGAGTATTGCTTAAGCCCAAGAGCTGGAGGTTGCTGTGAGCTGTGATGCCACAGCACTCTACCGAGAGCAATAAAGTGAAACTCTGTCTCTAAAAAAAATAAAAATTTAAAAATTAAAAAAAAAATATATATATGGGTTCAGAAACCCATTCTGTATCCCTGCATGAATAAAAAAATTAGGAATTCTCTTTCTCTTTGAGGGCAAAGTAATGATGAATTATAGATATAGTTCTATGGAATTTAGGAATTTCAATGGATAATATGATGCAAACCACAGATCCAGGTTTACCTGTAACTTAAAAACTGTTCAAGGGCTTTTTATGAAGTTTACAAAATGCTAGTTAATAGATCAGTAGTCTATTTGTTCTAAGAAGACATATTCTTTTCCTTATTTACTGGATTAGTTACTACCCACAAAATAAAAGAATGCTTTTGCCGACGCTAAGGAATTCAAGTTAACAAATAATAATTATATTAAAATAGCATTTCACAGCTGGGTGGGGGGGGCTCACTCCTGTAATCCTAGCACTCTGGGAGGCCAAGATGGGTAGAGCTGCCTGAGCTCAGGAGTTCGAGACCAGCCTAAGCAAATGAGACCCTGTCTCTACTACAAATAGAAAAACCAGCTGGACATTGTGGTGAGTGTCATAGTCCCAGCTACTCAGGAGGCTGAGACAAGAAGATGATGCCATGGCATTCTACCCAGAGCAACTGAGTGAGACTCTGTCTCAAAAAAAAAAAAAATTGCATTTCACAGCTACTATAATCAAAGTTATTTGAAAGTAACTTACTTACAAATCATAAAAGATCAGATATATGAACTAGGGTCATTAGTCTAAATTTTAAAGTAGATATAAAAGCTCTATCTTATATATACAAACTATTCTGACAATTCACAAATTCAAAATTTGAACCTCTCATGCTATTTCAGGTACAACATATACTGTATATATAGGACTTTTAATTCCTGTTTTTCAAGAAAAATTAGCCCAGGGGTTGAAAAATAGTATTGAGAGCCATCACATGAGGATGTAGAATATACAGAATTTGAACTTAAAGATACTTGAAGGGCAAGGTATGACAAGGAAAATTTTACAAGAGTGACAGACATTCTTTTCTAATGATTGTTAGAATTTGTCATTTGAAACAACTTATTACTTGCTGTCCAGCTGACTGTTGCATCTCTATAATGAAGAGATCCAGTCTAGTACTTTTTGTCCCTAGGTTTTCCTTTTCTATTAAAGGAGACAAACTGTAACATAAAGCATCAGAAGAGTTTTCAACCAAAAAAGGTTATGAAAAACTAATCATTAACCTTCTGATGCAATGAAGAAAATATACTATTTAAAGGCCAAAATAAATTTTTAATTTTTAAAATTATTTTCAATGTGTATCTCCCAAAAAGTCTTGAAAAGAGACACAAGTGAGGGTGAGGTATAGACAAATTAGGATACTAACAGAAATTTAAAAACATAAAAAGTAATATAACTATGAAATATGAGGGAAAGAGAAGACTGCAGTTGAAAACAATTGTCATATTATGCAATGCAACATTTAGTCACAAGTTCCATAGAGAACCGACTTTGGGCAGAGCTTTGTAGGGACACTGATTGCTTATGAACTCAGTGTTCTGGGACTTGCATAGCCTTGAAATTTGAGAGTGTACTGCATAATATAATCTCATGACAATATAATAACAATTTCCAATTAGTTCCTTGGAAATGTGAGAGCAATCATTTATTTCCTTATTTTCTATAGTCCCTATTAAAAATAATTAATAATGCTGTAATTCAATAAATTATTTTAGTCACATATAAACGATTAAATATAAGGGGTTATGAAATTTTAAATACTATTCCTGTTAAATCTAAAAGTGCATTAGCACCTATCATGTAAACATGGTCCTCCTAACCTTTCTACTACTTGAATATTGAAAATAAACAACGCTATTTAAAGAGTTAATTTGGTAGAAAGGTTTAGAAGGGAAACCTTTTTTGACAATTCTCACTTTAAGAAGTTTCCTTTACCGTATTACACTGAGCAACTAAAAATGGATATTTTAATATATACCCAGATTAGCCACTATGTGGCAGCAAGGAAGCACAATATATTCACAGTTCCCAGAAATGGATGGAGAAATAACAACAGAAAGGATGAGACATATTAATTTCATAATTTTTACCTCTAATTCACATTTAAAAAATACATACCAAACATAATTATGATTTTTCTTTTTTTGAGGCAGGGTCTTACTCTGTTGCTCAGGCTAGAGTGTAGTGGCATCAGCTTAGCTCGCAGCAACCTCAAACTCCTGAGTTAAAGAGATCCCCTGGCCTCAGCATCCCAAGTAGTTGAGATTACAGGTGCCTGCTACAATGCCAGGTTACTTTTCCTATTGTTAGTAGAAATGGGGTCGTGTTCTTGATCAGGTTGGTCTCAAACTCCTGAGCTGCCTTGGCTTCCCAGAGCACTAGGATTACAGGTATTAGCCATTGTGTCTGGGCACAACTGGTGATATTTTATTCTTCATTAGAATTTTGAAAACTAAATAAAACATGATATACAACCTTATTTTCTAAAGAGAGAGAAAAAACTAGACTGAAAACTCAACAATTCTCTAAAAATACTATAATTCCTTGGTTTCATCTAGTATTTATTAATTACTAATAAAAGAAGAAAATCTTTTAGTATACTTATAATTTAATCTATTGTTGCTAGTAATCTCAAACTCAGTGAAACTGAATTCCTTTGAACTACTAACTGCTAGAATCTAGCAATTAACTGACGTTTTCTTAGTTCTGTGTCACTTTGCTGCCATATTACAATGCATAATATCTTTGTAATACAAAAACATAATGCAATGCATATAATACAAAAGTAAAGATAACTTACCCAGACAACTTTAGGATATCAAGTGCAGATTCTATAAAACAGGGATGTTTTTCAATCTTTCTTGCACACAGATTCAGAATTTTAAATATCTGTGCTAAATCCCTTAAGGGCTTTAATATTTTTGGTTAAGATCAATATCTTTATAGCATTTTTGCCAAGGAAGTCTATGGAATTCTACTTATTGTTTTAAATGTGATAGATAATGTTTTAATTATTCTTACTTTGAAGTCTAAACAGGAAAAGTTAAAACCGTGGTTTTTTTTTTGGAATATTAATTTTTGTCTCAGTAACCTCTTATTCAATTTGTTTTTCCTCTCACAACTTTAGAATTAAATTACCAATTACTAGAACACTGATTTGGTTGATTAATAACTTCCTACTGGTATTGAGTAATAACACATGGAAAAAATTAACTTTTGTTTAAGCTCAATTACATCCTTCATCACGCTCCCACCCAAAATATGTATGCCCTGGAATAAGCAACCCAAACCTTATTTCACAGTATTACTCTATCAATATTTAAATCAGATGCATTTTTTTTTTGTATTTAAAGTTTAAATTAGTTGGGATTTTGTTTCCTTTAAAACTAGTATGAAAACAAAATGTACTCTTTCTAGATCTTGAGGTAAAAGCATCTTTATTTTACTTATTTTAAAAGTCCTATTGGTAGATAAACAAATTTCATTGATTTTGTTTTACAGCTAAGAAATCATGGTAGTTACAACTTATACTTGATTGAATCCTCTAAGTTCTAGACTCTATCTTTGACCTTCTTGGGAAGAAATAGAAAATATAAGTATTCTGAAAGTATAAAGCTCTGTTAACTTCCTAGAGAGATGATCAATATACTTCCCCTAACTAATCTTTGCTAAATTTTATAACTTTTAAAGTCAGCCTATGAAAGGCATTCAGAAATAGAAACATTTGCCGTTAACCACTGAATCTGAAGAAAAACAAATAATGTAGTTGTCAGGTTAACAGAGGAAAAGGAATCACTTGCTACCAGTAAAGTGTGCTAGATATCAATAAGCTCTCTGACTGAGCTAACAGATCCAGATAAAAGCAAAGCAAAAATATAGTAAGAGAAGATTTAGATAAAAATTTAAGGTATATTCCCCTGAATAGCACGCTTCTAGAGACTGGATGTTCTTTAGACCAAGTCGGACAATTCTCAAGTCATTTAGATTAATAATACTCCAAGTATGGTCTATGCTATGGACTACTGTCAGTTCTGGAACTGAATGTTACCAATCTGTGACAAGATGAGTACAGAAAGTGAGTAGACATCTAAAAACTTTTGTAACAGTCTGATGTTCCTAATATACCTTTATTGTAATCTGCAATAGCATATATACCCAATGGATTTAAAAAAACCAACAAGGAACTGGTTCCTACACACAGAGAGCTTTAAAACACACTGGTTTCCATGTATTCTGATTAAGGGTGCTGTATTCAGTGGGGAATAATACATATAGACAACGTTTGCAGATTATTAAGCACTTGCAAGTACATGATTTCATCTGATCATCCTAACCACCTCATGAGGTACTATGATCTCTATTTTACAGGGGTAGAGAAGTTAAGAAGCTTATCAACGGCAAAACTGCTCACATAAATTGATGAAAACAAGATTTGAACATGGCTCTCCTAACTAAATCCACTCTCTCTGTAACTACAGAAACTGACATGATCTATACAGTTAACTGTGTTACATTGCTTCTTCTATTTCTATTCTTATAAAAAATACTTTATTAAAAACACAAAACATTTGATCATTTCTGTGGTAGGCAGAATAAAGGCCTCCTCAAAGATGTTCATGTCCTAATCCCCGGAACCTGCAAATATGTTACCTTACATGACAAAAGGACTTTTCATTTGTGGTTACCCACTTTCTGATCCCATGTTAGACAAAAACACTTTATTTTATGTAACCTAAAATAGATAACAAAATCATCAGGTGAGTTCACATTTATGTTTCTCTCTCTCTTTTTTTTTAACTTTTTATTTTTTTGCAGTTTTTGGCCAGGGCCAGCTTTGAACCCACCACCTCCAATATATGGGGCTGGCGCCCTGCTCCTTTGAGCCACAGGATAATTACAAGTAATCCACTGACCTCTTTCCTGCCCAAAATAAATAAGAGCTGGGTAGTATGCAGGTTGCAGAAAAATTGGATTGGAAAGGATAAAGGATCTGGAGGGAGATGGGAAAAAGTGACTACGTTATCCAGGTGAGGCCAATGTAATCATAGGGATCTATATAAAGTAGCAGTTCTCAACCTGTGGGTCGCAACCGACAGGAACTATATTAAAGGGCCAAGGCATTAGGAAGGTTGAGAACCACTGATATAAGAGAAAGAGGGAGGCAGGAGAAGGTCAGAGAGAAAGAGATACGATGACAAAAGCAGAGGTTAGTGAGCATGATACAGTGGGAGGAAGAGGGCATGAGCCAAGGAACACAGGAAGCTTCCAAAAGCTGGGAAGGGTCAGGAAATGGTTCTCTCCTAGAGTCTTCAAGTAGGAACCAGCCCTGCCAACGTGTTAACGTTAGCCCAGTGAGGCTGATTTTGTACTTCTGCCCTCTAAAACTGTAAGATAATAAATGTATATTGTTTTAAGACACTGTAATCTGTTACAGCAGTGGTAGGAAACGAATACGTTTCCTAATAGAAATTCTGTTTCAGGATAAATGAAATGAATATACATACATATGTAAAGGATACAAGTCCATTCTGATAACACTGCACCAGTTTCTTCACACATGTAAATTGTTTTTCTTCTAAATCATCCTAAAACAAATGATCTATTTTAGTTTATGTTATTAAATCTGTTATTTAATCTCATAAAAAATTCTTCGATATAAAAACCAAGTAGACACATTAAAATTATCAAGTAATTTTTTTTTTTTTTTTTGAGACAGAGCCTCAAGCTGTCACCCTGGATAAGAGTGCTGTGGCATCACAGCTCACAGCAACCTCCAATTCCTGGGCTCAAGCAAGTCTCCTGCCTCTGCCTCCGAAGTAGCTGGGACTATAGGTGCCCGCCACAATGCCCGGCCATTTTTTGGTTGCAGCTGTCATTGTTGTTTGGAGGGCCCAGGCTGCATTCAAACCCGCCAGCTCAGGTGTACGTTAGACCGTTGAGCCACAGGCGCCGAGCCTAATTCTTAAGTACTATATTATAATGTAAGCATTATTAAATATTTCCTTTAGTAGTAATGATAAAAATAAACTATCATATGATCAGAACAAAAATAAACAAACAAATACAGAACTAACTACCATACAATCTCATGATCCCACTATTTATCCAAAGGAAAGGAAATCAGTACATCAAAGGGTTATGTGTACCCCCATTTACTGAAGTACTATTCACAATAGCAGATATGGAATCGATCCAAGTGAATATCAATTGATGAATGGATAAGGAAAATGTGGTGTATGTACACAATAGAATATTTCTCAGCTACAAAAAAAATGAAATCCTGTCATTTGCAGCAACATGGATGGATTGTAGGACATCCCGGTAGATGAATTAAGCCAGGCACAGAAAGACAAATGTTGCATGTTTTCACTCATATGTTGGAGTTTAAAAAGTTGTTTTCATAGAGGCAGAGCAAAGAATGATAATTAGAAGAGGCTGGGAAGGGTGTATGGAAGGATAGAGATAAGTAAGATAATGAGTACAAACCGATAGAATAAATTCTAGTGGTCAATAGCACACTAGTGTGACTACAGTTAATAACAATATATTGCATAATTCAAAGTAGCTAAAAGAGAGGATCTGAAGTGCTCCCAACAAATAAAAATGATAAATGTCTGGGGTGATGGATATCCTAAAAACACTGACTTGATAATTACCCATTCTACGCATGTAACAAAATATCACAAGTACCCTATAAATATGTACAAATATTATGTATCAATAAAAAAATAAAATATCATTTAAATTTCATTAGGAAATCTGGACTCAAAACTAGGTTAATATAAATCAGTAATTGTTTCTAGAAATAGTATGAACAGTAGCTGAAGTACATTGTGCATTATTTCTATGTCCAGTACCACATAGGCCCTATATATACCGTATCACTTCATTACTCTCCAAAATGACTCGATTAGGAAGATACTATTATTATCCCTTTCTTTCAGAATAAGAAACACCAACTGAAATACTTTCAGTAGTTTGTCCAAAAACATACAGCAAAAAGTGTGATGTTAGGAGACAAATTTGGCAATTTGACTCTAAAAACTCTATTTTTAACTTATTAAATATGCTCAATGTTCTGTGCAAACCAAATATCTTCAATTAAGAATGAAAACAAACACAAGTCTGTACAATATGTTTTAATGATTGAATTCTTTCTGCTCTTTTAATCTTCATTTGTTTCTGAGAAGCTGCAGCATTGTCTATACATTTTTTTCTCCTAGTGTTATTAAATAGCTAAGAAGAGCATTGTGTGTAGTTAAGTTTTCTTTTGTAAGTAAATGCAGAGACAGTCTCAATTTAAAAATAATTCTTCACAGAAATAAAAAAAAATTATTATAGAGTTATTTCCTTCAGTGTAAAAAAGTACAGACTTAAGAAAAAGTCTGGTTTGGGCAGAATAGACATTTTAACACCGTTGTTCTTCCCAGCATGAGCATGGTTATGTTCTTCCATTTGGTAATGACTTCTGCTATTTCTTTTCTCAGGGTTTCATAGTTCTCTCTATAGATATCTTTCACATCCATTGTTCAGTATATTCCAAGGTATTTCATTTTTTTGTCTGCTACTGTGAAGGGTATTGTGTCTTTGATTTGATTTTCAGGTTGACTGTTACAGGTGTATATGAAGGCTATTCATTTGTGGACAATGATTTTGTTTTTTTATTTTTTATTTGTTTTATTGTTTGGGATTCATTGAGGGTACCAAGAATTACAGATTGCATTTGTTAGATAAAATCCCTCTTATAATTGTGTCCTGCCCCCAAGAGGTGTGCCATACACTGTGACCCCATCCCCCATTCTCCTCCCCTCTCCCCACTTGCTCATTCCCCTACCCCACCCCTTGTATTAGCTCATCTACTGCCTTCATATTAGAATTCAGTACATTGGATTCTTGCTTCTCCATTCTGTTGATACTTTACTAAGAAGAATGTGTTCTACCTCCATCCAGGTTAATAGAAAAGATGTTAAGTTTCCATCTTTTTAAATGGCTGAATAATATTCCATGGTATGTATACATATATGTATGTATGAATGTGTGTGTGTATATATCTCAAGCTATGGTATATATGGTATATATACATGTATGTATGTATGTATGAATGTGTGTGTGTCTGTACATATATATATATATATATCTCAAGCTATGGTATATATGGTATATATACATGTATGTATGTATGTACGTATGTATGAATGTGTGTGTGTGTGTGTGTGTCTGTATATATATTTCTCTCAAGCTATGGTATATATGGTACATAAATATAGCTTGTTAATCCATTCCTGGGTTGGTGGGCATTTAGGTTGTTTCTGGATATTGATTTTATATCCTGAGATGCATTTCTTGATCACTTCCAGGAGTCTTGTGGTTGATTCCCTGGGGTTTTCTAAGTATAAGATCACATCATCAGCGAAGAGTAAAAGTTTGACCTGCTCTGTCTGCATTTGGATACCCTTGATATCCTTCACTATGTTGAACAGTAATGGTGAAGTGGACATCCTTCTCTGGTTCCAGTTTTAAGCAGAAAGGCTTTCAGTTTTACTCCATTCAGTATGGTATTAGCTGTGGGTTTGTTGTAGATGACTTTATCAGTTTAAGAAATGTCCCATCTATCCTATGCCTATTTTCTTAAGTTTTTTTTTAAGAGAAAGAGTAGAGGGTCATGGCATCACAGCTCACAGCAACCTCCAACTCCTGGGCTTAGGTGATTCTCTTGCCTCAGCCTCCCGAGTAGTTGGGACTACAGGCGCCCAGCACAACACCTGCCTATTATTTTGTTGCAGTTTGGCCGTAGCTGGGTTCGAACCTGCCACCCTTGGTATATAGGGCTGGTGCCCTACCCCCTAAGCCACAGGCACCACCCTTTCTTAAGTGTTCTTATCAGAAAAGGATGCTAAATGTTGTTGAATGCTTTTTCTGCATCTATTAAAAGGTCCATAGTCTCTGTTTTTGCTCCTCTTCATTGTTCTGATAGGCTATATCATGGTTAGCCCATTTTCTTATTAAGAATATGCTCTCTTCTTTAAAAACTGCCACATAATTTTTAGTGTGTGCTGCTTCCAGGTGTTCAGTAAATTCTTGGATAACATCCTGTGGTATATGAGAACAGGTGCATACACATTTGTGATACTTCCTCCCAATACCTAAACTCTCAATTTTGACTCTTATGTCCAAAATAATTTCATTTTTATTACATTCTATATAAGATTTCTTTCAAAATAAATTATCTAAGAGTATGTATATGTGTGTGTGAGCATGTGCATATATTGCCTGATTTCATATCAGGAAATTTTACTTAGTGTATCATGATACCATTTTTTTACCGCTTCCTTCCTCCAGTCCTACTTGGTCACAAGCACTTAATCGAGGATAGAAGATTCTTTCTGTTAACAGCCACCGTAAGTTTGTCTTTCATATGAAAGAAAATCTATTTTCTTTCTTTAGCCCGCCTACTTTGTTAAATATGTTCATACTAAATTCAAACAGTTGTTGAATCTAAAGTATATAGTATTTGAAATATTTTCAACAAAAGGAGATAAATGAGCTAACATTTAACAGAATTCATGTCACCTTTCAGATAAATAAAAGTTTTAAAGTGATGCAATAGAGTAATTTGCTCTCAAAGTTTACTCACTTTATCAGGCTCTTCAAGGAGTTTGATGACACAATTAAGGTCCATAGACTTGAACATACCCTAAAAAACATACAACTCTTAGTGTTCTATATCATGGAAATCAAGAAATAATAGCAAACACATTAATTTTATGATATTATGACAAGAACTTAGTAAGGGTAAAATAAAAAGCAGATGAGAACTGGTAGGAATAAATACATTTTGGAGATAAAAAGACCCTCCTAAGTTCTAGTATTCTCTTATTTAATATAATCTTAATGTTTTCAAATTTCATTAGCACTTAAAGACCCAAGAGACCATTTGAAATAATAGCACTTCCATGATCTGGAAAATAAAGTTATCTTTAATAAGATCTCCAAGTCCTCCATATGAACATGAAAGTTTGAGAACACTGCTCTTCAAGTGCTTTGGAATTCTCTAGAATGAGGGGGAACAACATTAATATAAATGCAAAATAGAGAAAGGGTAATCAGTGAGGTGTTTTGTGAATTCAACATATGATTAAGGTTAAGTTTCACAGCCACTCTCCCAGGGCTGAAATGCTTTATCTTTACATTAACTGTACCTTCTTAGTAGAAAGCCAGAGCCATATAAGCATTGGAATTAATACTAGAAAAACCATCTGAGAACTATCTTTCTATTTGGCTTTCCCTAGTAACATACCTAGTAAAGTTTTGGTAAATATCACCTGAATTTATTTAAATGACTAGAGTCATTAATAATAACCAAGGTAGTTACCATTTACAGGCACTGAGAAGGCCTATGCTGAGCACTCTGCTAAATGCTTCACAAATACTTTAAACTTTAATTCTCACAGTTATTCTAGAAGGTAGGCATTTCTAAAAGTCTCTTTTACAAATGAGAAAAACAAGACAGAAAAGGCAAGCAATTTGTCCTAAATTTGTAACAAAAAAAAAGACCAACAAAATTCTAATACTATTTTATTGTTTTGAAACCTGAGAGTATGATAAATAACATTAAAACAAAGGCTTTAGAATCAATATAGCAGGCATTACCAAAATATTAATAGAAAATTTAAAGGCCAAATGCTTACATAGAATATCTTTTTGTGAAAATTCACAACACAAAACAAGGATTCAAAAATCACATGAAACAAAAAAAGGATTCATTTCTATAATCAGAAATCTCCAGCAGCCACTTAGAAACATCTCTGAATGTTTCTAAATTCCAGATTCTAAATGTTGTTTTCCCCATTTACTAATACTTTCACTCATAATCTACATTTACATTTTCCATAATTCCATCTATAAATGTATCAAAGTAAGTGAAGTTAGAAAAATCTAATATTCGGCAAATACCATTTATGGTGGCTGAGATAGTATTTACAGTAGTGAGTGCCTTTTACAAGTTATTTTTGTGAAAGATGGAAAAAAACCTCACCACTTAAAGCAAAATTAAATACACATTTTAAAAATGAGCAAAATGATCCACACATTTTTCTTGCTGCCTTAGGTAAACATTTAAGCCTATTTCTTCAATGACATAAACTCAGACTAGGGTAACTTAAATCCTTTGAATTTAGGTATATAATGAAGAAAAATGATACAATACAATTATCGAGCCAAAGTGTCAATTTGTGTATTAAGAAATCTCCAGCAGCCACTTAGAAACATCTCTGAAGAAATAAAGTGAGCAGACCAAAGTCTGGATTAAAGCAAATGTTATCTCAGGGGGACACAGTCTCACTTGCACATCCGGAAGCCAGTGGGAATGTTGAAAATTCCAGAGAATCCCTTAGCTTTAAGGTCTAAGTAATTTTTAGGACCTCTAACTCCCTGAATAAAGAATGATAATGATGATGATGATGAATTGATAACAGCATGTTTTCAATATATAGGGCACTGTGTAAATTCTCTATGTAAGTTATTTCATTTAGTTTTTACAATGGACACGAGTACTCTCATTTTTTCCATTTGACAGAAAAGTTAAGATACCCGCCTTTGGTCACACAGCTGGTTTAAGTGGTGGAGCTGACTTACTGAATTGAAGCCACTACGATATGTTATCATTAAAGCATAGGTAGAGGTGAAGATGGCACATTTGGAATAGTTTTAAAAGATTGGAAACATTAAGATTCCAAAGGTCTTTCCTCCACTGGCCTGAGGCAGAAGTCTAAAAGGTTAAATTTGTAGTTCTAGGAACTCTCGGCCCCACCTATGAGTAAAGAAACTGAGCAACTCTCAATGAACTCTTCATGGGTTTAGGGTTCTCATTTGTAAAAGCAACCACAAGCCAAAACCAAGACTGAGTGATCTCCAAACCAGCTCTGAAAAGTTTCTATTCTACTTCATTCATTTAGGTAGAAGCTACCTTTTCCCTCAGTACTTCAAAAATGTTACTACTCCTATAAGTAGTTATTAACAAGGCAAGAATGTGAATTTAATGTAAATTGATAGATTTCTTCCTGGAAGAGAATCCTCAGTCCAGGAAGGAGCGGTAGTAATTAAAGAAAAGCAAAAGAAAGAATACACAGACATATACTTTCTTTGTTTTACTTGGTATGTTGTGAACTATTTTGGCAATGAGTTGTTAAAACTATTTCTTTTTCCTTTTTAACTCATGTTTGCCTGCCTCATTTAACGTTGCCCAAATTTTCTTACACCAAGTAAAGGAAGAATGAAAGCCATCAGTAACCAAATTCACCTACTCGCCAGTTTTGCCCCATGCCTGAGAGTACGGTGGTAGTGTTGATTTCTCCAAAGCTCTTCTCCACGCCAGTACTGGAAATACTCCCACAAAACAGATTAGGTAAATTCCCCTAGCACCTGCTGCTCCTCATGCAAAAATGCTGTTCCTCTGCTGGTTACCATGTAAATGTCTGACCTTTCTCAGAGTGCTCAATCCCATTTCTTGCGGAGACCAGGTCCCCAGTCAACTGGCCACCCCCAAGGAACTCTCCACGGTTCCAGACCGTGGACCAAGAGACAGGGTTCCTGACGCAGTCTGAGACTTGTGAAGCCTCAACAGGAATTCCCACAGTGGCGCCTCACGGTTAGTATGAGGCGGAGAAGGTTTCCTCCACAGAATTCACGGCTTTTCAGCCACGAAGAAAGCTCTCTGGGGGGAAGCAGTGTAACTCTCGTATGAAATAACCCATCCGGGGTTTTTAAACACCTCCGTCACGAATGGATCTCTAAGCCAGCATTGCGGGTGAAATTTCCCAACAGACCAACTTTAAGTATTTATTTTGTATGCAGTACAAAATACAAAGCAAACTCAAAACAAATACAGTACAAACACAAAAAAGCTGTTTTTTCCCCAAGTCTCTCCGACCCAACCTATAACAATCGGTTTCCGATTTCATATTTTAAAAGATGCTCAATTTCTAATTTTAACAGCATATTCTTCCCCTCCAGGTGGCAGGCTTTAATAACACCAAAATTTAAAGATGGGAGAATTTACACCTACTTCGAGAACATCATTTGATAACAAAGATCTATGTATAAAAACCCCAGTGCAACAGTCATCTGGTCATCAAACCAAATTTGGCTGAGAATGATTCCTTTCTTCCCAGTTCCTTCGCGACCACAACGTTTCCAAGTAGCTCGGCAAAACTCCGCCTACTCAGTTCCCGGGAACGCTCCAGGATAAGGTCGATTAGTCCCCAGACGTGCTGGCTGACGACAGCCAGGGCCCCTCACAGGCGGCACGGTTCTCGGGGGAGGGAGGAACCAGTTCTGTGCTTGGAACCTCTGTCCCGAGGGTTCCCCCATCCCCACTCAGGTTCTCATTTCCACCCTTAGCACCCCCAGGCTTAGTCTCCCCCTAACACACACACCCCCCCCTCCCAAAGCACATACTCTTCCATACCTGGACCTCCTCATCCTCCGTCACCACCCCAATCAACTGGATTGGACGGGAACTGGTGGACTTGCTCCTGTAGCAGGGTACGGGGGCCTCGGCAGTCCCACCGGACTCTGCCGTGAACATGGCTGAGTGCAGCGGGAGGGCGTGGGGAGTGGCGGGACCCTCCGGCTCTACCGTGTGCTTGCAGCCGCTGGGCTCAGAGAGGGCTTGCCACCGAGATGGTAAGGTAGCCTGAGAGCCGCTAGAGTTGCGAAAGACCCCGAAGGTCCGGTGGTGGCCCAGGTCCTCCCGACAACGCCCGCATTGCGTCGCAATAGTCCACTAGCAGGCCTAGGAGCCTCCGGCTCGCCGGTTGTCAACACAAGCCGCGCGTTGCTAGGGGGCGGGGCCAGAAGAGGAGGCTGCTACGGAAACCCAGAGAGCCAAAGTACACAAAACCCCAATCCGTGCCTCTGCCTTCCGGATTGAGAGATTTTGCAGGCGACAGTCAGGGGGAAGGGCAGGAGGGACAAAGGAGGGAGGAGGGAGGGCAGTGCGTACGTGGCGGGGAGTGGGCCCTTAGGCGCACAGTGAGTTTTAGTCTTGGTAGCCTTGCTTAAAACTAGCGTGAGTGGGTGGAGGGGTGTGGGATGTATATAGTATGCAGAAGTGATATTGTGATGGACGGTTAGGGTTGAAAGCAGAGCGTCATTTCCCAGAGAAATGACCAGTCTCCAAAATTCCTGGCTTTTTATGTCTTTTGTACGTTAGTGGCCCAGCCAATAGTTAAACAACAACAAAAGGCATCGTATACAATGTTAAAAAGGTTTGGGGGTCAAATGACTAAAATTATAGCCAAGTAATTATTGGAAGCCCCACTTTTCTGTTCTATAAAATAGAATTGTTGTGAGGAATGAGAGATGATGTGTTTAAGTGGTGCTTGGCACATAATAGGCACCCAGTATAATCAAGATTATCATAATCTTTACTATTACTGTTACCTGTCTACTGTATCCTTAAAACAAGAAAGGAAAGCTTCTCATGATGATCATAAGTATAATTTAACAACTCCAAACACCATGGATGTGAAACTTTTAAAAAAATCCTGTAACTCTTTTAACCAGATAATCTTTAAGATTTAAATGTATGTTTTTATAACTTCTATAGAGCTTAGATTTCATAAACCCAATGAAAAAATTGTTCACATCTCAGGGCTTCTATCCTCATTTGTAGAATGAGCAGGTTAATCAATTATTTCTGAAGTTTCTTCCACCTTGAACACTGAATGCCATTTCTGGCCCTAAAACAGAAATGGAAAAACTAGATTGGGCTTGGCAGCACTTGATGTAAATCACAACCCAAAAGACCAAGGTTCTTTGCGAGAGTACTGAGCACTTGCAGTCCTTATTTCCATTCTTGTCATTCTTCCACTTTCCTCATCCTCAGCCCCCTGAAAGTGCTCTGAGATAACCAATGTTTGTGGTCAAAGCCTGTGAACACATTTCTGTCCTTGCACTGCTGTACTTGTCTGTAGGATTTTACCCTGCTGACCACTCTCCCCTTCTTGAAACTCCCTTACTTAGACCTTCACATTACTTTTTTCTTTTATCTTTATAGATACTCATAGGTATCTTTATGGACCCAGCGTACTTCTGCTGTGCCACTCCTCTACCTTGCTACTCATAGGTATCTCTAAGGCTATTCTCAGGCCTTACAGCTCAGTAGATCTAACAGAGAGTATAATTAGTTTAAGTGTTTTATTCACATAACCTTAATTGCTGTTGCACAGTCTGAGAATACCACATTGAAAGGAGACTGATTAATACTTGGATAAACACAATGGAATTCTGTGAGTAACTCACTCAAGGTGTCTGAATGTGGAGTGTTTGAGGACTTTCACCTTTGTCTCTTTTCACCTGTCAATGAATACAACAAATACCACTAGAGTTACAAATAAATAAATAACAAAGTATGTCTGATATTACCAGAAAATTTTCCCCATGAAGAATTTCACTGAGGAAGAAAAAGTCAAGGGCTTATAAGTTTTACAAAGTGGGAATTCATGGGATTTATGTTAATTAGGTATCGGAAACTGGCACTATGGCTATTCGACTAAAAGAATATATAGAGCTATACACAGCAAAAATATTGTTCATTAGTCAGGAAAGTGTCTTCAGTTAGGTCTAGTGAGGAGTCTGACTTAACAAGGTCATTAAGGTTTATAACCCTTATCAGCTTCAGCCCATTGTGTTCAAAGTTAAGAGTCAGTTGGTAACTCTTAGGCAAGCTCTGTTTTAAGTGGCAAATTTTCCTTTGCAATCTTCCTCCTCATCTCTCCTCATTCTGAGATGCCAGGAAGGATAAGCAGGATTCCGTTGTGCTTATTGAATACTTAGTGTGATCTGCACTAGAAAGTCACAAAGGTGCCAAGCTTTCTCCTGCATTACTTTTGCACTATGTTGTAAATGCTCCTGTCTTCAGATGACTAACTCCTTATGAAACTCAGCTTACGTGACCTTCTCTAGGCAATACTCTTTATGCCCTTTGCTATTTTAGGAGCTACATTGTCCATCATTTTGTTTTTGTACTCACCACATACTTAACAGTGTTTACTGGTTCAGCAGCACATTCCCTCCCTACTGTACTAAGATTCTTGAAAGCAAGGAGAATCACTTAAGATGTACCCCAAACCCTCAGCATACTGCCTAGAGAAGTGGTTTTAAAAACTGTGTATATCAGAATCATCTGGAAAACCAGTTAAAATGGCAGACTCAAGACATCTGTCTGCAGGGTGTCTGCTTCAGTAAGTTTAGGGGGAGACCAAGGATTTGCATTTTTAACAAGTTCCTGGGTGATGTTGATGCTGTTGTTCTGGAAACCATACTTGAGGACTTCTGGTGCAGATCACACTAGGTACTCAATAATTGTTCATTAAAGATTTCAAGAATTAGAAATTACTTTTTAAACTTGATTTGAAGCCAAGTTAAAGCATTCTATAAATTAGCCAGAGTTAAGGTAAATATTGCAGGTGTATGCTACTCAAAATGGGGTCCTTGGGCTACCTGCACAGGCTTTACCTAGGGAGGCTTGTTAGGGATGCAGAATCTCTTGCCCCATGGTGGACCTACTGAATCAGAATCTCCATTTTAACGAGGTGATCAGTGCTCATATGTGTGTTTTTACTATTGTTTCAGAGTAGTTTTAAGTCTCCATAAAATTGGCTTTCACTAGTTATTCCATTTCTGGTTATTCCATGTCTTTTGTTCTCTTACATTGGGTTTATTTATTTTTCTTCTTTATACGTGGACAAGGCTTAAGCTTTTTAAAAGCTCTGGGTAAATTAGGTATGTGGACTTAATTTTAATAATTATTCATTGATCTTTTGTGACTCAAAAAACAGATGAATGAAAAAGTGAAATGCCTGCTGAAATGGTAAATTATTTCAGCAAAAGAGAAATTGTACAAAACATGAGAAATGAATACTTAGATAACAGAAATGCTTCACTTTGATAATAGTTCTATGGAATTTAGTATCTTTAAGAAATTGAAATTTCTTAGAAGCACCTGTAGACTTAAAGATTAACTAGAAGTCTTAAGGCCGGACACGGTTGCTCATGCCTATAATCCTAGCACTCTGGAAGGCCAAGGCAGATGGATCACTTGAGCTCAGGAGTTGGAAACTAGCCTGAGCAAGAAGGAGACCTCATGTCTAAAAATAGCCAGGCATTGTGGCAGGCACCTGTAGTCCTGGCTACTTGGGTGACTGAGGCAAGAGGATCACTTGAGTCCAAGAGTTTGAGGTTCCTGCGAGCAATGACACCACAGCATTCTACCAAGGGTGACAGAGTGAGACTGTCTCAAACAACAACAACAACAAAAGAAACCAACTAGAAGTCTTAATAATGTTGACCTACACGTAAGTTTTACTTTTAAAAAGTAACAAAAAAACCCTATTTTTTAAATGAACATATTAAATAATAATGTGATTCTGATTCTTTTCCTTCTGATTTTTTGTTTGCACTCTGCCTAATTAGCAATGTTTCCTAAAATTATAATTATTTATAATCATGAATTAAGAACATTTCTAATAAATATTTTAGATTACATATGAATTTGGTAGCCTTTAAACTAGTGCCAGATGTTCTAAATGTTAAAGCAAATGTTATTCCTTTCTGAGTCAGAGTAAATTATTTTGAATAGAGAACTTCAAAGCTCATATGAAATCTAATTATAGGTTTAGTAGGTTGGCTTGTAACAGAAATGTATATAAAACTGGAATTTAACATACCTCCATATTTTAAAAACTCTTTCAAATTGACAGTACAGAAGCAAAGCCTAAAAACAAAACCAAAGTAATTACCTCTTTCCAACAAAATCATTACTGCAAATTTGGGAATAAGAAGTACAGGGAACATAAAATGAAAATAAAAGCAGAGCCAATCCTGAAGTCAACCCATGCTAATGAAAAGTACTAATAGTAATCCAAACTGCAAGTGATTTTTAAATAGGAAGCCACAGGAACTATTATTCATGTTTAGTGGAAAACTAAACAAATGGTAATAAAAGAAGAATTTATTAAGAGCAACTTATGCCCAATCTAAACTTCAGTTCCAATGGGAATATGTCCATGAAATAAAAATGTTCCTGAAATTTTAGAACTACTTATTATGTTTACGGATGGGAGGATACAGTGAAGTAAACCCAGGATAAAACTGTCTGTATTATGGGACAGGATTAATCAGACACATTTATTCCAATACCATTAATTATTCAAGTTCTATAACTAACTCAACTTGTTCTTATTTCATAGATCCTGTATTAGCTTTCGAGGGCTGCATTAACAAATAACACAGATTGGGTGGCTTAAACGACAGAAATTTATGTCCTTAAGAAGTCCAAGATAAGGTGTTGGCAGGATTGATTTCATTTTGAGGCCACTCTCCTCGGCTTGCCTTTCTCTTCACAGGGACATCCCTCTGTGCCTGACTGTAACCTGATCTCCTTTTCTCATAAGGACACCAGTCATGTTGCGTTAGGGCTCAATGATATGACCTCATTTTACCTTAGCTATTCTTTAAAGGCACTATCTCTAAATAAAATCACATTCTGAGGTGGTAGGGGGTTAGGATTTTGCCGTATGACAAACTGGAGGGAGGAAGGCTAGAGGTGGAGGCAGTGATGGGAGGGCTGTTAGGAAGAGGCAGGAGGAATTAGGCATGGCTGCATGGATGTTTGGTGATAAAAACACAATTTTCTGTAAAAATGAGTCATGATTCATTATGATACCTCTTTAGTACTTACCCTAGACCATACTGTACTATACACAAACTCCTGCTATCAGGGAGCTTACAAAATAGCTTGAATATTGTTGTGTCCTGATTTAAAGATGCTTAATGAATACTAGGAAAATGAAATAATTTTAAGAATGCAAACACATTAAATATAAGTTTTTCTAAATGACTACTTTTGTAAAAACAGACAAACAAAATCCCTCCAAAACAAGACTATCACATGTATTGCCTTCTGGATGCTTCTAAAAAGAAATACTCTGAAAAGTATTAGTTGGCCTCCCTCAACTACTGGAATTGTTATTCAGTAAGGAAAAAAAAATCCATTTTTAGACAACATCACAAGAGAAGTTAAAACATCAAATAGTACTTTTTTTATTTAAATGTTTATAAGGCAGATCTATGAGAATGATACAAAACTATGGCATATAACTTGATATGGTATTTTGGAGATTTACAGAGTTTTGGTAAATTTCAGTTACACAGTTATAAAGACAATATATTCCAAGCAGATACAAAATATCTAATGAAGAATCAAGGCAAGAAAATGAGGATAATTAATTAACAATGGAAAATCAAGTGCGCGTTATCCTTTAAAAGCTTCCAAAGGTAAGAATTATTGCAGTCTATTTTATTCAACACTGTTAAATGGTATCATGACAAAGAACTGAAGGCCAAAAAAAGATTAGTTTTTACTTCATGTAACAAAGAAACCCAGATTTACAATGGCTTAAGTGCTGGAAAAAGCGGTTGAAGTAAAGAAGTAGTCAAAGTCTTCTAACCTGCCTTCATTAAGGTAATGGCCTTGATCCTCTGGGGACAGCTGTCAGGGATCCCGCATACCCAGTGTAGATCCACAATCCCAGCAGCAAGATGAAGGGAGGATTATGGCCACATATTGCTCATCTTTGAGGAGACTTCCTCTCACTGACCCCCACTCAGTCACTTGCATGCGTTATTGCAAGGGCAGTTGAGGAATCAGATGGGTAGTAGCTTTTAAAGAAGAAGGGGAGACAGACCCTGGCAGACAACTTCCAATCCCTGTTCAGGCTGGATATCTGCAAGCTACCTTTAAAGAACATCTCCAGAGAATTCTTTCTTAAAGTTGGAAAATGCGAAGATCACACAAAAGCATTTTGTGATTTAATTTAGCCCCTAGGGAGAATCCATACAGTCTGCTGTAATTTTGGATAAAGGCGCGATAGAAATTAAACGATTTGGAAAGTTAAAAAAGAAACTCAGTATATATGTGTGTTAGACTGACAAAACAGTTTTTAGATCATGAACAGAATATGTGAGAATTAAGCACTTTATAGTTTCCTCACACTAAAAAAAAAAAAAAAAAAAAATCAAAGAACCTATTCATTCTTGTAAAATTCCCTGCTTAAAGAACAGATTGTGTTTCCACTAAAGTTATTCCAGTTTCATTTAAAGCTAATTACATATACTGAATATATATCAGAATTTGTTTTACTGACTGATGGACAATTGAGAGTGAAACATTTCATTTTCATGATGACACATTACAAATATACATTTTTTTTTTGTTTTTTGAGACAGAGCCTCAAGCTGTCACCCTGGATAGAGTGCTTTGGCATCACAGCTCACAGCAACCTCCAATTCCTGGGCTCAAGAGAGTCTCTTGCCTCCGCCTCCCAAGTAACTGTGACTGCAGGCGCCCGCCACAACGCCCGGCCAGTTTTTGGTTGCAGCCATCGTTGTTTAGGCGCCAAGCCTACAGATATAAATTTTGACACTGGACTGAGGTGTGTGCACTGCTTTAAGTCATGAATTTACAAAATAATTTCAACACGGTATCTTAGGCTGTTTACTTATTTCAAAATAAGATTTTTATAGGCAGATATAATTAAGTTCAATGTTATAGTATTCCTAGAGAAATATTTATGAATTACATTTATGGTACTTTAAAATATCACATAAGAAACTTTATCATAAATAAACCTCTTTTGGGGAGAAATCTCTATATGGAGATATTTTCTGTAGAAAATCTCTATGTAGAGATATTTATTATGAAATAGCTTAATGGCAAATGGCAATTAAAAAGAACCAAGGTTTTATCCTATTATATAAGACATAAATAATAAATTGGATATGATGTACTCTTGAAGCCCTTTTACACAAATGGTTTCTATAATTTGAATGTAGTGTAAGTATGAATATACCTTAAGTTACTATTTTCAAATTAATTTTGAAAGTAAAATGCCTTAAGCCAAGGTTATGTTGATTTATAAGAAATTAATCAAGTAGTTTAACACTAGCACTCATTAGCCAATCCTGTATGTAGGACAAAATAATTATCTCTGATAAATACCTACAAATATAATTTATTCGTACTTTTAAATATTTTAAAATTTAAATAAAAATCTCACATGTAGACAATCTGGACTAAATTTCCATGTATATTTGAAAAATAATGTTAGCATGAATATATTCATATTTAAAGGCAATTTTAAATATTCTTAAGAGAGGATACATATGAAATCTGTACACAAAAGCTATGTAGCATGATACAGCTCATGGTTTTTTTCCTTACAGGAAAGAAAATCACTTGATTTATTTTTTTTGCATAGGATTATGACTGTATATTCTCTACATTCTTATAACTTTCTCAGGGGCACTTCTGAAAATACAGACCAAGACACAAATTCCTACTGTTGTAAAGTTCCATCACCACTTTCTCACATCTAGCAATTGCAGAACTTAGTCCTACTTCTGAGGCCAAAAGTCAGAAAAATAATTACGAATAATAATAAAGAAACAGAATCACATGAGAAAATAAACCAATTAAAAGTCAATGGTTTTGCATTTTAGAAAGACTTTTAAACGTTTAGAATTATAATGAATATATTTATTCTAAAATTTCTAAATTATTCCATTTTTATAGTACTGAAAAGAGATGTTGCCATTTGAGACAACAGTTGCATCTTTTATACCTTTTCATAAAAGTTTGGTTTTTCTATTTTCAAAGGCCCCATTTATCACTATCTGTAATAGTGATAATTTTATTTGTTATTGGCTATTTAATATACATGTGCAAAATATATACTTCAACAGTCATCTAACTTTTAGAAATAGTTCATATTTTCACATTAAATGGCTGAAGCATGGTCTTAGGAAAGCGAAATTTAAGGAACAAGAAAATATCAAAAATATGCTGTTATTTTCACTAGTTCATTATACTAATATGCTTAGGTATTTACTCTTAAAAGTTATTATCACCCAACCGAAATCCTATGAAAAATTAACAAAAAAGGGGGGAGAAATATAATTAAAATAAAGAAAACAGAGAGCTCAATGAGAAAGTATAACATACTAAAATTCATCAAGAAGAGAACATTGGAAAATCACGAGTGATTTACCAAACTGGCAAGGCAGTAATAGGAAAAGAGCCATTGGGGGGAAAGCAGCATCCACTAAATAAAAGTCTTTTTATCTTCAGCAGCTGAATTCAGTACTACCTCAGTGGGTAAGTTTAGATATTTTTAGGGAGAGGAATGCATAGAATTTTATCTTGTCTGCAACTTTCTATTTCAATAAGAAAAGAGCAAATGGGAGGTATGTAGGCCACTCTAACTAAAGTTTGAACAAAATGCAATTTAAATGTGGAATGCCAGCAATGAAAAATTTTATGAGTAATCTGTATGACTGTATGTTTCCAGAATGGATTTATAATCAGCCCCTTATCCTAATGTACTTTATGCTTGTAAACTGCTCCAGAGTGAATGGTTGTGTAGGCAGCAGGACTTCTCAGGAGGAGACAAGGAGATGACCAGCTCTACAGAATTTTTAAAAAAAAATTCATTAACACTGCTCTGGTCCTCTTTCTGCTTGAGTCTGTCACTGCACAGGAAGGCGCTGGACTGCCATGTGTGCCCAGGCTCATGTTCCAGGTTAGAACAGAGTAAGTAGCTATGGATTACTCCACAAGCAATAATACTATGATCATAATATTTTCATACATCTTTTGGATACGTATATCCCACTGTAAAGAATGTCAAAAAAGAAGCCTTTATACAAAAGCAGCAGCATACAGGTTGGCATCATGAACCTAATGGATGGAGAAGGAGCAGGAGCCGTATCGCCTGGTGGTTGAACCATGGGCTCTGGAATAATACTACCAGGACTTAAACAATCACTCTGCCTCTGCCACTAGTAACCGTGTGATTTGGGGCAAATTAGTTTTCTAGCCTTCAGTCTCTCAGATGTAAAATGAACACGATAACTATCTAGCAAGTAAAGTACTTAGAGCCATGCCTGGCACCTGTAATCTCTCAATGAACATCAGTAAAATCCCACGCCACAGAGAGAAGACACCGGCTAAGCTTAATGATAGAGATCAGCTGCAACTGTCTGTGTATAAACTTGATACTTTTGCTCCAACTAGGAATAATTATACAATTCCCAGGATTGGTACTATATTAGAGATAGCAGTTTTGGAGGCCAAATATTACCTCTCCCTTGTCAAAATATTAATATGAAAAATGAAGCTGTTATGTAACACGATAAAAAATAAAATTTCATTTGCATTATCAATATGTATTTGATGTATACAATTCAATGTATGTATTTTGAACATAATTTCAGGTTTAATTTGACTTTTAAATTTGTATTTGTTTATATAATCACCTTACTTTGTGCAATTAATTACATTCCTCAAAACCTATCTTATGAGACAAATATGGGAACGTTGCCATGCACCCTTACTTAGATGCTAATAAATGTGTCCTTTCTTGAAAACAATGTATAATTATGCATTTCTATTTCTTAAGTTGGATAATAACTAAAACCTTACTTAAGTTTCAGGATAAAAAGTGTATCTATTGAATTACTTTAAAAGCTTAAAATTCTGCTGGTTTGCAAATTGTTTTTAACATTATGTTATATCTATATTATTAACTATTATTTTTTCCTGATTATGAAATAGTTAAAATAATACTGCTACAGTTGTGCAAAACAAAACAAAAAATTCCCAACTTTCAACAGTATGTTGAATACATAAATCATATTGTCAAAACATGACATTTGTGAAAATTAACTTGAAGAGTATTTTATTACTAATTCCGTTGAAATTTCATTTAACAAGTTTCCACCCACAGTAATTTGACAGCATGCTTGCAACCAAACACAGAGGAAGTGGTAAAAATAATGGCATGAGTAGAACTTTATATGGCAGCTGTGAGCACCACTTAACCTCACATGACCGTGACCCTCTCTGGGGAGAGATGAGGAATCGTTCCTCCAATACCTTCTTCTAGAAATTGGCTCTTTTCCCAGCCTTTTTTAATTCGTTTCAGCTTTCGGCTTATACATGGAAGGAGTAAAATGATCTTACCCAGAATTACAATTGAGGGCAAAACAAGAGCAAGAACAAAGTTTGGTGGTGTATAAAATCTGTAGTACTCTTCTTCAAAAGCTCGTTTCCATCCATAAATCAAAACATGGAAAGTACTTATGAGCAGAGCGACATATCCCAGTGTAGACTTGGGGTAGAAAAGGAAGAGAAAGAAACAAAGAATAAGAAACAAATGCTAGAAATTCATAAATTAACTCATCCAGATACTAAGTCTCTATGTGTATGTGTGGGTGTATGTGTTTACTGACCACTCTTTCAACAGTCACCATGTTTATATTTTGATAAAACTATTTTGTCTTATATTATCAGGCTACTCTTTGTCCTCTACCAAATTAACAATTTTTAACATTTTTCATAGATACATATATATTTATTTACTTACATACATCCTTATTTGTATATTGATATAAATAAGGCCATATTGAATACAGTTTAGTACTCTGATTCTTACATTAATTATATCAAGAAAGACAGTGGAATAATATTCAGCAATAAAAAAGAATGAAATCATGTCACCTGAGGCAACATGGATGGAAATGGAGGACATTGTGTTAAATGAAATAAGACAGGAACAGAAAGTTACATGCCACATGTTTTATTCAGGTGTGAAAGGTAAAAAAAGTTGATCTCAGCTGGGCTTGGTGGCTCACACCTGTAATCCTAGCACTTTGGGAGGCTGAGGTGGGTGGATTGTTTGGGCTCAGCAGTTTGAGACCATCCTGACCAAGAGTGAGACCCCATCTCTACTACAAATAGAAAAACTAGCCTGGCTTTGTGGCAGGGGCCTATAGTCCCACCTACTTGGGAGGCTGAGGCAAGAGGATGGCTTGAGCTCAAGAGTTTGAGGTTGCTGTGGGCTATGATGCCAAGACACTCTACCCAGGGTGACAGACTGACCCTGTCTCAAGAGAAAAAAAAAGATCTCATTGAAGTAAGAAGTACAATGAAGTATTCGAAAGGCCAGGAAGGGAATGGGAAAGGGAGAATCAGGAGAGATTTTTTTAAGTCTGAAAAACTACAGTTAGATAGGAGAAATAAGTTCTAGTGTTCCTCAGCACTATCCCATGACTACACTTAGCAATAATATATAGTTTTAAAAAACTAGAAGGAGGATATTGAATGTTCCCAGCACAAAGAAATGATAAATGTTCGACATGATGGATATGCTAATTACTCTGCTCTGATCACTACATATGTACCCTATAAATATGTACATTAGATGTTAAATAAAAGAGTATTTTTCTCATGACATTGAATATGAAAATGACATTAACACTTTATTATATTCTATTGAATGGATGTGAATAATTTACTGAACACTGCTTAGGTCCTTTTCTGTATTTTGGTTTATTTCCTTAAGACTGATTTCTAATAGGATCATTGGCCAAAACACCTAGCTTTTTCTTATAGGTGCTGATACAGACTGGTAAACGCTGCTTCTTTTAAAAATATGTACAAATGGGCGGCACCTGTGGCTCAAAGGAGTAGGGCGCCGGCCCCATATGCTGAAGGTGGTGGGTTCAAACCCTGCCCTGGGAGTGTGAGGCTCAGTATGAAGTCATCAGTTAACTTCTTATTTTTTTATTTTATTTTTTTTTTTGCTCACAGTCAATGCACTCCATGATGTCTTATTTGACAGTGTGAACGTTACTTTCTTGGTATTATTATTACTAATTATTAATATTTTGATGCAGTAATAGTCTGTTTTCTTTTCTGAATGTATTTATCTTCGTTCATTCTTTACGTGGTTTTTATTTCTAGTCCTTATCTTCGACATTGTTATTGTTATTAAATTTTAAGCCTTTTAAATTCTGTGAAGGCAATAAGTGGAAACCCAATTAACACATGTACATGTAAAAATAAAAAAAAATTAATGTCTTATGTATAAGACATTTAAAAAAATAAAATAAAATAAAATATATTTGGCCTGAAAAAAAAAACCAGCCCTAGCCAAAAACTGCAAAAAAAAAAAAAAAAATATATATATATACATAAATATATATAATTATATTATATTATATAATTATATATATAATTACATATATATATAAATTATATATATATATATAAATTTAAGGGTTACAAGTGCAGTTTTGTTAGATGGATATATTGCATAGTGATGAAGTCTGGGCTTCAAGTGTAACCATCAACTGAATAGTATACATTGTATTTATTAAATAATTTCTCATCCCTCCACCCCTTCCATGTCTCCAGTGACTATTTTTTCATACTTATGTCCATATGTACCCATTATTTAGCTCCCACTTAAGTGAGAACATGCTGCATTTGACTTTGAGTTTTTCACTTAAGATAATGGCCTCTGTCTAGTTCTATCCATACATGTACCTGCAAGTAAAGTCTTCTTTGTAAAGGTTGTCCACAAGTTGTGTATTAAAAATAAGTGTGTATATTGTGTGTGTGTATACTCATAAATACAGTCATGTGCTACACAATGACATGTTGGCCAACATCAACATTATGCAACATTGGTTTATAGGATTATAATATATTTTTACTGTACCTTCTTTATGTTTAGATATGTTTGGATACATATTTACCACTGTGTCCCAATTTCCAATAGTATTCAGTACAGCAAGGTGCTATACAGGTTTGTAGCCTAAGAGGAATTAGGCTATGGTTTGTGTAAGTACACTGTACAGTGTTCACATGGAGAAATTGCCTAACAATACCTCTCTCGGAATGTATCCCCATTATTAGGTGATGCAGGACTGTATATACATAAATACATTTATGATAAAATTAAATGCTAAAGAGTCTTCTCATGGACATACATATACACACTAGTTAATAGATAAATATGAAAAAGCCTATAATGTTAATATGTAATATAAATAGCTTTATGAAGGGTACTTCAGTTAGGCAGTTTACAGGTTAAATTCTAAAGGGTCAGCATTCTTGATTCCCTAATGTTTAATATTGCTTACTTTGAGAACTGCTTCATGTTAACACAAAAATAATATTACATCAGTAAAATGATGTAATGTCTAACCTCACTGGGAAAATGTTACCTCTTTAGCAGGGAAAATGTTTGCAATTATTCATCTAAATTTATAATGATAATTTGCACCTGTCTAGAACCTCTTACGAGAGGGCCTTCTATTTCTTTTGAAGTCTAATTCAACTAGCTAGTGGGAAGGTACTTTGCATTCCCTTCTCTTCAAAAAGGGAAAATGAATTTAGACAAATGTTATGTCTTTAATTTTAGTGAGATTTTTATATTACCTAAACAAACAGACTTAAATAGGCAAAGAAATGAAACAAAATTGAGTGTACAACTAAAGTAGCACTAATCTGCAAAAATACACTAATCTGTGTATTGTGCTGTCAACCATTAGGATAGAAAAAATACAGATTTTGTGAAAATAGAGGTAGGGTCTAAGTTTGAGTTCTATATTTTTTAAATATGCAAATTTGTTATTTAGTTATTAGAGAAAGTGACAGTTTTACTTACTATAGAACACACAGTGCTTTGAAATCTCTTTACAAACACATACATTAGTATAAAACAGATATACTCTAATGAATACACATACTAACAAGATCTGTAAGGCTCATAGCTAGTTATCATCCATTAACCTAGTTACCTAGTTTGCCAGTACTTACATTTATGTGTGTGTACACATAAACATTTCTTAAAATATGCAGAATTACCTCCCATTCAAATTCAAATTAATAAGACTTTTCTGGACAGATTGGGATGAGTCAAAACATAAAATAATTGGTATTCATTTGGTTAACAATAAATTAGCTTTTGACATTGAATTTGATCTAAGCTAATTTATCCCCCACTTCAATTTTTTTCTTTTAAAAATAATCTTCATCCTTAATGTAGCAGGCAGTGCTATCAAAGTATAATCACCTATTCCACTCTCAATACAGGAGTGCTTCTAACAATAAATTCCTAGATGCATAAAGAGCACCCAACGGCACTCTTTTTATAAGGAGCATAGTTAAGACTCAACTGTACTTAACAATGAAATTCTGTGCTGCCCAATCCCTTACTAAACAACCCACATACCTGAATAAAACTGAACTCTCTCCAGTTTAATGCATTGCTCACTGAAGGGATAGAGGTGACGGCCAGGAGAGACAGTAAGCCAAGGCTCATTATGCCAAAGGAGATGTACATTTCAATTCTCCAGACTTCTTCCTCGTTCCACGAGTTTTCAATATTTGCATGAACCTAACAAGAAAATAGATATGAATTCTCTTTATTTGGTAGAACATTAACTGATTTGGCACGGAGTCCATTCTTGGCATAAGGAGACTCAGGTCATATACAAACATATTTAAATTGTATTAATTCAGTTTAACCATTACAAAGAACCTATGCCTGGGTGGTACTGTTCCAGGTATGAGGGAAGGGAAGGGTGAGTTAAACAAAACAGAAGGCTAAGGCTTTCTCCTTTTTTGCACATGTGCAAGCAGAGAGGGGTAAACCGATCATCACATTTGCAGGGCATCATCATTACGGGGAGTCTGGAGTCCAAGATCATGAAATGCTGAGTGGTGGTTTGAGGGTGACACGAAAGAAGTTATTGGCAGTTAGACTTAGTTTTGAGGTGCTTTTATAAGCTTATTTACTTCGGTTGAGTATTTGGGGTACATTCTGGGAGAGAATTTCTAAACTACTTCTGAATCTTGTCCATCACATGAATAATATATTTGTGTTGACTTATTTCTTCCTTCTCACCTTCTTTTCCCAGAAAGCTGTGATTTCCCTAATGATAAAGCCTTCTGGAGCTCAAATATTTAACTATTTAAATTCACTTGTCAATTTCCTTTTCCAACTGTCCAATTGCCTTATTCATAAATAGCATTTTTCCAAATGTCTTTTCCTGACATTAATAATGGATATATAATCAAGTCAGACAATTAACCCTGAATTTATGGTATTTACACCCCAACAATATTAGAGTACAAATGAAGGGTTAGACTCCTGAGGCTGAAGTTTTGTTGCTTTTATTTTTTTAGAGTCAGTGTTTTGCTATGGTCTTGAACTCCTGGACTCAAGCGATCCTCCTGCTTCAACCTCCCGAGGAGCTGGAACCACAGGTATGTGACTGGCTCAGTTGATGTTCTGACTTAAGTAATTATCTATCTAGTCATGGAAAACAGAGTCTAACTTAACACTAGCTTGACTTTGTCCAGTTCCAGATAACAAAACATTTTATTTTTTAAAAAAATTACCTTGTAGTCATTAGTTTCTTGAAGCGATCGTACAAATATTCTAAAGGAAGCCAGAGAGCTCCTCTGTTGAAAAAGGGTCTTACTAACATCTTCTTGTTTGATGTCTATGCAATAGTCAGAACAACAGCAGGGCCAGGGACTATGACCTGGATCTACCTGCCCTTCCAGTCCATTCATTCATACTACAAACATGCTGTGTGAATGTCCAGGCACCGTTCTAGGCCTGGGGCATGTACCAGTGATCAACACAAAGATCCTTCCTCTTGTGAACTCACATTCTGATAGGGGAGGGCAGACAATGGTAAATATATCAAACAAGAAAAACATCACGTGGGTTAGAAGATGATGAGTGCCATTGAAAAAAGAAAAAAGTAGAGCAGAGTAAGGTGGAGGGACTGGGAGCCCTGGGATTGGGTAAGAGGCAGGCAGCAGCATTTAAATTGTCCAACAGAGACCTCACAAGGAAGGTGCGCAAATGATCGCAAGGAGGTAGGGGAGCTGCTTGGGCAACTATGAAAACCTTACTGTCCAGTTAGGAAAAGCAGTATTTTTAGAAAGCAAATGGCTCAAAGGTCATCAATCTATTAATTTTTAGAAAATTATTTGAGGTTTGTGGAAACAAGCTTACGTACTAGATGCTACATACTTGGGCCATGATGCCTTGGCTCCTTATAAAATGCAAATGCTTTTACATATTTGTTTTGGTGCCATGTCCTTGGCTTTTGTTGAGAAATGGTACACCAAACAGCTTCAGTAAAACCCCCTATATTACATTTTTGGATTGGGAATTAATGAGGAAAATCATAGTCTACCTCATCATCAAGCCCCTCCCATGAAACTCACTCTGAGATCTTTTGTGTGTGTGGAGAGCTAAGTGGTAGAAAAGCTTCCCCTGAGGAACTACAATCTTTTCTGCTTTTGATAACAAGAGCCTTGTAAGTAACAGTATCTCCTTTTTCACTGCATCAGAATCTTAATGCCAAAGAAGTGCTACAGACATTCTTAGCTGGCAGAGGTATATTCTACTTTTTCTCCTGCTCTTGACTTCTTGTTCTCTTTTATATTTTCACTAGTTCTTATTTTATTGTGTGTGTGTATTTTTTTTTAAGAATCTTTCTCTGTCACTTAGGATAGAGTACACTTGTACAATCACAGCTCACAGTAACCTCAAACTTCTGGGCTCAAGTGATCCTCTTGCCTCAGCCTTCTGAGTAGATATCACAACAGGTGTGCACCACCATACCTGGCTAATTTAAAAAAATTTTTATGTTTTCTGTAGAGATGAAATTTCCCTATGTTGCTTAGGCTGGTCTCAAACTCCTGCCTTCAAGTGATCCTCCCACCTTGACCTCCCAAAGTGCTGAGATTACAGGAATGAGCCACCACGCCCTGACCTATTGCATGTACAGCAATTACTGAGAGTTGGCTCATCATCTTTTAGAGCATGGTCAATTATAAAACATTAAAATAATTAATTCTTCAGTGCTGAAAGGAGTAATTGCAATTGTAACATTAAACAAGGAGGCAAAACGCCCACCCTCTACTTCTCTGCTTTTACTCTGCAGAGAAGGGGATGGTAGCAGGTTTTACCCTACATCATTTCGAATCATCCACATAATTCATATGCAACAACACTGTTTGAAGAACAATACCTCCTTCTTCTTAAATATACCAAAAGTAGATTTTCATTACAAGGTAGGTGTAATTTTATGTTTTACCCTTTATATTGATAAAATATTTTACTAGAGTCAGGTAAATAACAAGCATGTTCAGTACCTGCTGATAAGCCATGTTGAGAAACAAGTATCTCTCTGACCTCCTCATTGGTAAGCAGAGGCTGTAAGCAACATGGACCACAGAGAAGAAAAAACTTAGTAATCCAAGCTGTTTTCTACACTGTAACCAGGTCTCCAACCAAGGCGGGAATCTTCTATACTTGGTGCCGTAATAAAGCTGATAAGCGGCCGCCAGGAGACCTGCTAGGTACACCAGGGAGAGCAAAGTGATGGCAACTATAGGCAAAGTTTTATTCACAATTTCAATAGGAATCTTGTAAAAGTCACTCTGCTGGTTTCTTGCATATGGATGTATCACATCTCTGACAAAGGAATAAAGGAAGAAAAAGGTGGCCAAGCTTATGGCTACCACCACTGGCCCTCTCCAGAGAGTAAACAATCGCAGGGGTAAATTTTCAATCTCTCTGGCTGATGATAAGGATCCCAAGTCAATGGGAGTGAAATTCAACTGACGGGCAAGTTCAATGACTTGTTGTCGAGCTTGAATATTGTTGCTGCATATATAAACCTGTGGAAAAAAATAAAAAGAAACATCGTTACTACTATTGTTTATAAAAATGGTAATAGTTGCATGCTTAACTTTATCTATGGAGCATCCCTTGTGATGGCCTTAAGTGGTGCAAATGACTAGATTGGGAAGATAAATGCATTTATTAATTTATTAGCCTATTAATAGATTTTTAAAACAATGTCATAAAAAACAAAAAAGTCCTTGCTACTTGTGATAACATGAAAATAAAATGTAGGAAAATCTAGCTGCAACCTGGAATCCTCAGAGCAGAGTTCTCAGAGAAAGGGAGGCAGGTGGAAATAAAGTAGGCCCCATGGTTCACTAGCAGCAGTCAGGTAAGGTTTCCCTCCAGCAGTAGAGGTGGAGTCTGAGCTGCCGGCCAAGCTCTGCTTCCTTTTAGCTTCTAACTCCGGCAGGGGGCAGGATGGGACTGGCTCTCCCTGCCCTCTCAACACTAGTTCTAGGACCGCAGTGATTCCACTGAGTGGTGTGATCGCAAGCGCTGCTGTTTACAGATATTCAGCAAGAGCTATGATGGGCACAGACTCGGGATGATGTCGTTTGCAACTAAAAACCTCTAAAGTAGGTCATAATGCTGTATCATTCATAAAAACCTTTAGGCTTAGAAATTAATATATTAAGTATCTCTGAAAAACCATGGATAATCTCAGTATGTGATGTCATTGGTTAATCTGTGAAATTCTTTCATTTTTAAGTGACGATATATCTGGCAAACAAAAAAATGACATGATAAGTGTTAGTTAATTTGAATAGAAAAGCAACTGCCATTTTCTAAGACTAAGGTATTACTTTTCTAGGAACTCTAAAGATAAAATGTGTGTGGGTAAAGGTGTGCTTTTATACTACCAAAACCATCTATTTGAAAATTCAACAAGTATTTATGGAGTACAAAGTGCATTGCTGGAGTGAGCTATTATTACTAATAGGTAGGTCATCTCATGTAGGGCAAGAAAAATATTTCTGTAAAGTCTCCAAGCAATGTTTGAGGGAAACAAATTCCTGAATATATCCCTGGAGATGTTTGTGTAAGTGCTGAAATAGACCACATTGAAGTATTTGCAAGCTAAACCCATTTTACCTAATGGTGATAACACAGAGCTCAATCTTTATGTTATCAATCGTATGTAACATTAGCCAGATGAATGACAAATCCTATATTATTAAACATTCATGAACTTCTAAAATAAGGGAATAGGAAAATAAGGAAAAGCATTCTAAATTAATATATTACAGTTGTGACAATTCATTTGGAAAAAGTTTCTTTTTTTTCTTTTTTCTTTTTTTTATTAAATCATAGCTGTATGCATTAATGCAATCATGAGGTTGGAAAAAATTTCTTAAGTTATAAAATTTTATAGCAAACCTAAAAGTAAGGACCAAATGTTCGCAATAAGGGCAAAAGCACTCTAAAAACAAATTCAAGTATTTGTGAACTTCATTTTGAATTTAAATTTTCTTCTATTAAAAATTTTTCTTCTATTTCACAAAGGTGGGTGAAAGATTAAATTCAAGTTTGTTTCATAAGTCCTGGAGCTAATTTGTTTGGTCTATATCCATTGCTAAACTTTGGTGGATAAGCAAAAAAAAAAAAAAAAAAAAATGCAGAAATAGCCTGTAGGAAAGTACATGTTCTTTTACTTGTCTTTAAAGACTTGAAAGTGAATGGTTTTCATGACTGCAGCCTCCAATGATATAATACTTAAATTTATTTTCTACAACATTCCTTTGACAACCAAGGACTCTGGGAATAATGAAGCCAAATATTTTATAATGAATCTAATCACTTGTCTTTATTTATTTATTTTTTATTCTTTTAGAGACAGAGTCTTGCTCTGTTGCCCAGAGCAGAATGGCAATCACAGTTCACTGCAGCTTAAACTCCTGGGCTTAAGTGAGCCTCCTGCCTTGGTCTCTAAGAGTGTTATTAGCCTCAGCACTCAGCCTTAATAACTGTCTTTATTGACAAAATAACACAAGTATTTTACATTTGTGCTTAATTATAATGCAGAAGCACACCTTTAAAAGATTTTTAAGGTGCTCTGTTTTATGTGTTTACTAATAAAAACTCTCATTCCACAAGGACAATGGCAGAGTTCCCCATCTGCTTTTTTCTCCAGTTTAACTAAGGTATTATCCATAAACTTATATGTGAAAGGAGAACCTAAAATATACCATCTGTAGCTACTTCCCACACAGAGATTAAAATATACACTTAAACTATATGCCTTTAAATTCTATGAGTGTTTAATTTATGCCTAATAGATTCTTCTTGAGGATCATACATGTATTAGACAGCAGTTCATTCAGAGATGGAATACTGCATTACCAATAGCTGCAAGGGAGGAAAGAAGGGAAGAAGAAAGGGAAAATAAATGACTTGTTTGTTACTGTTTCTTTTTTTTTTTTTATTTTTGAGCAAACCAGGCGAGACTCAATGCAACGTGTCACAATGGTCATCAGCCAACTTTGCTTCTTCTTTAATTAACTGGTTATAACAAAGAAGTCCACATGATTACTTCAGCGTTCCACATTATTTTGGAAATCTTCAAAATGATATTCGCTGGAGAATGTCAGAATTTGGTTTTTAAATATTCAATATTTGCTCGGCTGTTTAACTACAAAATACCAGATGAATAAGAATAAAATTAAAAAAATACATACCTGCCGGCTGGCATCCTTAGGTCCTAACTGAAGTGCCCAAGCTGAGACAACATTAAATCCTTTGACAATCAAGGAATCTGGGAACAATGAAGCCAAATATTCAGCATTGGATTCTGGGTATTGGTTTACCCTCATGTTATTGCTTACATCAATCAGGATTTTACCCACAAGCAGATGTCTCAGGTCCCATAGGGAGGTGTAGTGTTCTCTATGGATAGCAATAAATATTATATTTGTTTTTGTTAGAGCATCTTCATGGTGGGTGACATCTACCACGTGAGGAAAAAATTCAGAAGCAAATTTAGGATTTCTACTTCCAATGACCACGTGATATCCACATCTAATAAGTCGAATGGTTAAGGATTTTGCAAAATCCCCACTTCCAATGACACCTACAGTAACCTTCCTCGCATCTTTGATACCATTTATGCCATTAGGCAAAAAAGTTTCACTAAGGCTTTTAGGGCTTCCCATCATAGAGATCGATTCCATGATACGGACTCTTCCAAGATCACCAGGAATAACCTAGGGGAGAAAATAAAATGTTTGTCAAGCACTCGTTATTAAACATTATTAAACTCGTTATTAAACGTTATTAAACTCGTCGTAAACATTAAGACACTTCTAGATGTCGTAATAATATCCTGCATTTCTAGAGGTTAAATATTTGGGCACATCATATGCAAGATGCAATTGTTTCTTTTTTTGAGACAGAGTCTCACTATGTCACCCTTGGTAGAGTGCTGTGGCATCACATCTCACAGCAACCTCAAACGCTTGGACTTAAGCAATTCTTTTGCCTCAGCCTCCAAAGTAGCTGGGATTACAGGATCCTGCCACAATGCCCGGTTATTTTTTTGTTGTAGTTGTCATTGTTGTTTAGCAGGCCTGGGCTGGGTTCGAACCCGCCAGTCCCGGTGTATGTGGCCGGCGCCCTGACCACTGAGCTACGGGCACCGAGCTGCAAGATGCAGTTGGTAAGCTAAAGTATCTCTTCTCTCATTTCTCTTCAGGTTGTATAAATCTTTTGCCTTTTAAAAAAGCACCTCTCAGTAGGAAAATTAACTGTTCACAAAGGTGATGAGCAGAAGTGGGGCTTCTCACATTTTAATGTGCACACACATCACCCAGCAATCTTGTTAATACGTAGGTTCTGATTGGGTAGGTCTAGGGGGGAGGCTCAAGATTTTGTATTTCTAACAAAGGTAACGCCAGTGTTGCTGGCCTGCAGACCCCTCTTTGTAGCAAGGCACTAGAGCACAAAAGAAAAGAGACTAAAGTTTTTACTCCGAACTTTTCTTAAAAATACACTTCTAAATAAGTATGATTACCCAGCTTCTCAGCAGGTCAGAGGCAGTAAATCAGAAATGCCCCGTGGAGGTGGAGAGGACCATGATAGCAAGTGATAGTTCACAAATCAACAGAAGATGGAAAAACCACTTAAGGAAAAAAAAAAAAAGAGCCATGTAAATCAAAACCATCTGGAGTCATTTAGGCTGGAGGCTATAAACTGTCCTATAAACCGTAATAATTAGGGACTTTATCATTAAATGAAACTAAGATAATCTGCTAATAAAAAATGAGCCCTGGCACTGATATTTTAAGAAAAATAAGCATCAAAATATAACAGAAGGTTAATGAAATACCATGGGCTTCACCCTGCCTTCACCCTACATCTCATAACATTGAGAAAGATAGCTTCCTTATGGAAAAAGGGTTAGTAACGTGTTTAAGGTCTTAAATCACACAACACTTATGAAATCCTTCTCTTCCCCTTTTAATCACTGTCTGCATAGGATATGTTGCAGTTATCCTTCCTGGAATAATCTGTCAAGTTATTTTTTAAGAGACTAATGTCTGAAATGTTCATGTTTATAATAACTTGCTCAAGAATACAAATAAGATCGCCACGAATTAACGTCACTGTTGTGTCTGAATGAAAAATATTCTTCCATTCTATCCTCATTGCATAATTTCTTTTATGCTAATAATAGCAGATGCAAATCACTTCAGAGGGTTTAATGGATTTTCCAGGCACAGGTGGAATGTTTCAAAAACCATTATTTTAGTTTTCAAGAAATGAAATTTGAAGTTATAGGAGTCAGGAAAATTCAACATTTTACTCTAGAAGTGGGACTCATTGTATGTCCCCAACTACACCAGTAGTAATATTACCCCCTATTTACATAGCACACATTACGATTCAGCTGCCTTGTGCTTTACATAAACTGATTGACTCAGCAGCATAATGTTGTCATGTTCATTTTACAGATGAAGAAACAGACATGGAGAAGATAATTTGTTCAAAGTCATAAGAGAGAAGGTGAGGGAGCCAGGCTTAGAATAGAGGCAGTCCAGCTATGGTATGCGTCCTGTGGTTGCATGTAAGGAATTTAAGAAAGGCTTTTCTTGGGGGGGCAGGGAAGGATTATGCGTGTAAAGTTGGAAGAATTACGACTGTGCTCATATTAGCATGTTACTCCTCTTTCTTTGGCCATTTCATTGCTCCTCAGTATTATCTAGTGATCTTAACGTCTAAATTAGGTCCTGGGAGAGGAAAAAACTTACCATTTTAAAATCTATTATATGTTTCATTTCACACCTTTCAAGATAGAAGGGGTGGCAATGACTATCTGCTTTCCTTTGGAGTGGCTACATGTACCCAGAAGAGCAGGTAGGGGTCAGAGGTGCCAGGCTAGTACAAAACTGTCAGCATCCTCTTGTTGGCTATGCTTGGAATCAGGAGTAGTTTAAGGACCCAGAAGTAATGCAATCAATGCTCACTTCATTAAAACTTAAGAGTGAAGTGACCATTTTACTTACCCCTAATCATGCATCATCTAAGGGTAGAAAAGGTTATTATAGATCCACACACAAAAGCCCCAAGTTTCTCGTATGCCAGTCCTGAGTTCTTCTGAGTATATACTGTAGCATCTTTCCAAGTATAAAGACTGCAAAATCTTTAAATCTAACGAATTAAGACCTTTTTTCAACTAAAAACAAAACAGTAACAGTTTTCTGCTTATTTTACAAAGTAGGTTCAACCCCCTTCTGTAAATCATAAAGTGAACAGGCAAAAGTACTTTAGGACCTAAAAACATGACCTATGGGTCCTCATTAAATCAAGCATTTTACACACATTAATGGGTGACTCTGGTCTAACATGTTTGGGCTTTATTAACATAATACTTATAATTGCAAGTTCTAACTGAACCCTTTAGTAGTGTGGTTGTGGCTATGAATAGAAGTTGGCCTATTAAATGAGACTCTTTTCATTATAGTTCTAAGGAAGATAAATGCATTCATGAGAAAGAGAGGGGGAAAAGAAAAGATCTAAGAAATGGATTACTTGCTTATTGCTAAGGGCATATAATACCATACCCCCGTGTGCCATTTCATAGTTCATAGAATATTTTCATATATAATGTTATCTTGTTTAATTCTCAAATGGCTGTGGAGTATATATCATGCCTATCTGAAAGATGAGGAAATAGCCTCAGAGAACTTTAAAGATTCGCCTAACACAGAGTACTTTATAATGACACAGCCAGGATTCAAATCCAAGTCTTCCAACCTATGCTTGTTCTAAAATTGCAGCCCAAACATTACATGGGGAATCATAACTCAACACTGTTTAGCATCTCCAAATGTCATCAATATCTATGCTTTATAAAAATAATACTAACTTTAAATAGGCAAAATATGAATCTCACTTTAGGATAGTTTCGGATAAATCCAAAACTGTAATGCTTAGGAATTCTAACTATAAAATGACAAAATATGGTTGAAATCATTCCCATTTTTGAACCCAAACCAACAAAGATCTAAATTTATTAACACTATCAAACAAAACATAATTGATTGGTGTGTAATTCTTAAAGAACCCTGGATTGCAACCCATATTGTTTTCTGGATACTCTGTGGACACCACCAAGAAGGTATGTGCTGTTTGTAGAGGGAAGGAAAGAAAAAAGCACCAAGAAGTGTGTCATTATCTGGTTGGACTCACTCATACCCACACCTAAGTAAGAGCAACCCACCTCCTGCCAGCTCTGAGTGACGATCTGCTGCTGAGACACTGGAGCATCAGGGTCTCATCAATTATACATTTCATCAATTTATAATTTGCTAATCTCTTACTTTGGATCATTTGGTTAACAGCTGAGCTGAAGTTAACACTTGCGATACCTCTGAAGAACAGTTATAAGAAGTGAATAATGTTGACACCTGAAAGTGGTTTACCTATTCACAAAAAAGAATAGGAATGATTCAACTATAATCTATATGATCAAAGCATAGTTAGTCTAGAAACCCAGAGAAGAAAATATCACATGGTGTTTGTTCTAGTCATTCCTTAATGATTATAGGAGTAATAAAATTGTATTTACAAAATAGTCTCTAATTCACACAAAATTTCCTCAAATCAGTCTAAATAATTTTTTTCCCAAGAACTTCACTTGATGAAATTTAGGATATTGGCTAGGTGAGGTGGCTCACACCTGTAATCCTCGCATGCTGGGAGGCCAAGGCCGGTGGACTGCTTGAGCTCAGGAGTTCAAGACCAGCTTGAGCAAGAAGGGAGTTCATCTCTACTAAACACAGAAAAACTAGTGGGGCCTTATTGCAAGAGCCTGTAGTACTAGCTACTTGGGAGGTTGAGGCAAGAGGACAGCATTAGCCCAGGAGTTTGAGGTTGCTGTGGGCTATGAGGTGGCCATGGCACTCTACCCAGGGTGACAGAGTGAGACTCTGTCTCAAAAAAAATAAGAAAGAAAGAAAAAAAGAAAGGAAAGAAGGAAGAAAGAAACAAAAGAAAGAAAGCAATTAATTTAGGATACTCTTCACAAAGTTAAAAACATTCCTCCAATGTTTTCTCATTCATTTTTCTTCTATACATGGGGCAGAGAAGAATACCATGCACATCCCTCTGCCTACTTCACACATGTAGCGTGCTGTTTCAGGAGAACCATGTGCCCTGTGCATACATAGACTTTCATAACACTAAGTTAATACGACCAGAAGGTATATCTAAAACGATGCTGGGCATAGTATGTCATAACATGGCTGAATTAATTTCCCTATCTGATAACCTTGTTGACTTAAGAATAGCTAAGTTTATTGGCTAGCAAATAGAAAATTTTCTGTGTTGTAGTAATTCACTTGTAAATAAACAGTATCCTATGATAGGCCTGATTTCTCCTATGATTCCCTAATTTCAGTGGCTTACCAGATAAAAGGTTACACATGTGTGTGATTACAATGGCACCAATGCCCACTGTGTTATCAACCTTAGGGATCCCTGCTAATTGACATCAGGATGATTTATATTCATCTACCCATCCACCCATCAATCCCCACCTACTCATTGTTCTAACATCTTATGGAGCCCTATTTACCAGGCACTGGGGGGGATGTTGATGAACCAATAACACAAAACAGCTTCCTGACTACCTAATTATTATGATGAATTATGAATGTTGAAGCATACACAGCAACTTAAAAAAAAACTTTACTGACGTATAAGTCCCATATCATAAAATTCACCCATTTTAAATACGCAAATTAATGACGTTCAGTAAATTTACAGAATCATGCAAACATTATCATAATCCAACCTTAGAACATTTCATCAAGAGTAACTGTTATTAATGAAATTTTAAGAAAAATGGCCAAAGGTAAACTCCTCCTCAAAAAAAAAAATTCTACTTTGCAAGTCCTAGCCAGAGCAATGAGGCAAGAGAAATAAAGGGCATCCAAATCAGAAAAGGGGAGGTCAAATTATCCCTGTTTACTTAAGATATGATCTTATATCTAGTCATAAAGACTGCTCTGAAAGACTCCTAGAATTGAAAAATAAATTCAGTAAAGTCTCAGGTTACAAAATTTATGTACACAAATGAGTAGTATTTCTATACTCTAGAATCAAATCAAGATCTTGATACCATTTACAAAAACTGTAAAAAAAAAAAAAACACAAAATACCAAAATACCCTATGAATATACTTAACCACGGTGGTGAAAGATCTCTACAAGAAAAACAATAAAACGCTGAAGAAAGAAATTGTTGATGACACAAACAAATGGAAAAAGATCCCATGGTCGTTGATTGGAAAAATCAATATTGTTAAAATGTCTGTATTGCTCAAAGTTATATACAAGATTGAATGCAATTCCCATCAAAATACTAATGTCATTTTTCGCAATTAGAAAAAACAATCCTAAATTTCATGTGGAATAAAAAAAGAAAGAGCTCAAATAGCCAAAGCAATCCTAAGCAAAAAGAACAAATCTGGAGGCATCACATTATACCAACTTCAAATTATACTACAAGGCTGTAGCAAGCAAAATAGAATGTTACTGCTATAAAAGTAGATCAATGCAGCAGAAGCCAGAAATAAAACTATGTACCTACAATCAACTGATCTTTGACAAAGCAGACAAATGCATACACTGAGGGAAAGATGCACTGTTCCATAAATGCTGCTGGGAAAACTGGAGCGCCTCATGTGGAAGATCAAAACTGGATCCCTATCTCTCGCCATATGCAAAAATCAACTCAAGACAGATTGAAGACTTAAATGTAAGACCTGAACATTCTAGAGGAAAACTTAGGAAAAACTCTTCAGGATAACGGTCTAGGTAAAGAATTTATGACCAAGACTCCAAAAGCAAATATAACAAAAAGAAAAATTAATAAATGAGACTTGATTAAACTAAAAAGCTTCTGTACAACAAGGGAAATTTATAGAGCAAATAGATGGAGTAAATAGACAACCTACAAAATGGGAGAAAATATTTTCAAACTATACATCCAACGAAGGATTCATATTCAGAATCTATAAACAAATCAGCAAGATGAAAACAAATAACCCCATTGAAAGGAGGGTGAATAACATGAGCAATTTTCAAAAGATGATATACAATGGCCAATAAACCTATGAAAAATGTGCAACATCACTAATCATCAGGGAAATGCAAATTAAAACCACCCCAATCAGAATAGCCATTATTAAAAAGTCAAAAAATGGCTGGGCATGGTGGCTCATGCCTATAATCCTAGCTAGGAGCCAAGTTGGAAGCATTGCTTAAGCTCAGGAGGTTGAGCAAGGCACTGTGGTGCTGCCTGTAGTCCCAGCTACTGGGGAGACTGAGGCAGGAGGTTGCTTGAGCCCGGGAGTTTGACGGAGCAGTGAGCTATGATGATGCCACTGCACGCTAGGCATGGATACAGTGAAAAGGAAATGCTTATACAGCGTTTGTGGTAATATAAATAGTACAATCTCTATGGATAAAAGTTCGGAGATTCCCCATGGAACTAAAAGTCGACCTACTATTTGATCCAGCAATCCCACTACTGGGTATCTATCAAAGGAAATTATTTTACCAACAAAACATATGTTTATCTCAGCACAATTCACAAATGTAAAGACATGGAACCAATCTAAGTGCCCATCAACTGATGAGTGGATAAAGAAAATGTACACACACACACACACACATCATGGAATACTACTCAGGCACAAAAAAGAATGCAATAATGTCTTTCACAGCAACTTGGATGGAACTAGAAGCCATAATTCTAAGTGAAGTATCTCAGGAATAGAAAAACAAATACTATACGTACTCACAAGTGGGAGCTAAACAATGGGTATACATGCTCATACAAAGTGGTACAATGAACTTTGGAGACACAGAAGGAGGGATGTTGGGAGGGAGGTGAAGGATCAAAAATTACTTACTGGGTACAATGTACACTATTCTGGTGACAGGCACACTAAAAGCCCTGACTTAGCACTATATAATTCATCCCATGGATCAAAAAACAACTTATATCCCCTAAATCTGTTCATATATTTTTAAAAATTAAGAAAAATCCCACTTTAGCCAACTGCAGTAGTTCATGCCTGTAATTCCAACACTTTGGAAGGCTGAGGCAGGAGGATTGCTTGAGGTCAGGAGCTTAAGACCAGCTTGGGCAGCATAGTGAGACCCTGTCTCTACTAAAAAAAAAAAAAAAAAAAGAAAGAAAGAAAATTAAAAAGAATATGAGCATGGGGGCGTGTACCTATAGTCTAAGCTACTCAGGAAACTGAGGTGGGAGGATCCCTTGTGCCCAGGAGTTCAAAGCTGCACTGAGCTATGATTATACCTGGCCAACACAGCAAGATCTTGTCTCAAAAAAAGAAAAAAAATCCTACTTCCCTCAATGTTCTGAAAATCCCACTGGCCAGTGAGAGTGTGACCCGAGTTTTGCTGACTCTGCTTGGCTCTGTGTTATGCTATTGATGGAGCGTCCCCTGCTTTGGCACGTGGAGAAGGAGAACTAAATCTCAGAGCTGCCTCTTCCCACAAAAGCCGCATGTGACCTACTGCAGTAGCAGTTCTCAACTCTAGCTGCACACTGTAAAGACCTTGGGAGCTTAAAACAGTGACCCTGGTCACTGCCCTCCCCCATCCAGTTTTTATTTAATTGGTCTGGGGTTCAGCCTGAGTATCAGCATTTTTTAAAAAGATTATCAGGTATTTCAGTGTGCAGCCCAAATTGAGGATAACTCTACTAAAAGATTCAGGATTCAATCTAATACTTCACTTATTTTGGTATTTGGAGATAGTAGATATGTTTTTTTTGATCCTCATTTATGTCCATTTTTACCTTGTTGTTTATAATAATGAAAAGTTGCACTAGCTAGAGAATAACAATTACCCTTGAATACAGGAGGCTGAAGAATATGCATGCCGTCCTTTCCCTTTTCCCACCCAGGCAAGAGCATTATCCTAAGGCCCACACACTATTTTGCAATTTCCTCTCTTCACTTTCTGGGAAGGGCAATCCATTCCTTAAAATGTGTCATCCCACTGCACAGCACACTTTGTTCCTGTCGTTTCACAATATTCAAAATTCAGAATGTTCTGATGGTGGTAGCCCCTTCTGTCCCACAAGGGGCTCCCTTCCTCAGTTCTCCAGGCATCATAGGTCCTGCTGACCCAAGGAGACTAGAATTTGCAAGTGCACCGACTTGCTAGAATGGTACTTGCCAAACTTTCATGTAAACACGATCACCTGGGGATCTTGTTAAAAAGCATACTCAGATTCCCAGAGTCTGGGGTGAGGCAAGACATTCTGCATTTCTCAAGGTGATGCCTGGAGCTGATCCACAGGCCACACTTTGACTAACAAAGTCCCGGAGACTCTCTACCTTCTCATTTGTTGTTATTCACTGGTAATCCAGATTAAATAATTGGAAAAACTATGTCATTTATACAAAGTTTCGTTTTTTTGTGGTATCCAAGGCAAAAGGGCAGGACTAGGCTTCTGAAATCATCTTGATTCTCTCAGTCTCAATTTCCTTTGTTAAATGGAAAACAAAGAGTTTGTACTTGACTCTTTCAGTCCTTTCCAACACTGAAATTCTTTTGTTTTTAAGTCTATATAATAATGGTAATATCACTACTTTGCATTTAACATTTCAACTTTGAGAGCTCAATCTCAAGGATTTAATTTAAGTATCATAAGGGTTCCTTGAAACAGTTCCAAGGTCACTGTTTTCTTGATTGGGCATTGACTTGCTGTATGCATTTAATACTTGGGAATATATTATCATGGAAAAGAATTTGATTACACTTAGCTACAAGGCCTTCCATGGTTTTTAGTTTAGAAGCATTTACTGGACATTCCTATAGATTAATGGCAGCTATTGTGCTATGCTTATTTTGAAAAAACAGAATCTAATTTGTTTCACACAAAAATATCTAGAACATTAATTATTGGATGACAGTAACTCTGAATGAATGGGCTGTCTCCAGGGACTCCAACATTCACATCTGCTGATCTGGAGAGGTCATAAAGAAAATGTAATCCTTCAGGGCCTCCATGAAGTGGGTACATATATTCTTGACTTTGTAAGCCCACATCTGAACATTTCTTCTTTGCTAGCTCCTTAGAGGCTCATGGCACCTCATGACACCCTCTCCTGGTCCTCACCAACTCCTAGCTTACTCCTTAATGACTGCGAACTCTGGCCCCAGTACATTACACAGTTGTCCTCTCTACCCCAACAGCTGTCATCTTTTTCTAGGACTTCATCATTCAAGAAGATGAACCATTCAACCTGAGAGCCTCTTGTTTCCTTGACTTATTCATCAAAGGCAAGGAATTGTTGCCTCTACTCCACCTTAGTCACTCACTTTCTGGATCTCCAAGCACTATCTCTTTAGTTTAAATATTCACACCAATAATTCTAGACAACAAAAGAAGCCTAATCTGTTCATCCTTACCTATCCAACTGCTTAATGTCCTCCACTCTCCATCAACCTGCTCTGGTTTCTCTTAAACCCAGACTAGATTTCATAATACATATTAATAGTCATTACTGTGGAAAAAATCCTTGATTCTCTTACCCTCCATCATATCTACTTGGTAAAACTCTAGTCCTAGAAGAACTCAAGCTTTTCATTTTTTCTTTGTCTGTATCCAAGTTGGTGAAGGTTGCAGAAGAAAAATTAGCAATTGAGCTCATTAGTTTCACCTTAAATTGATGATCACCAACTTCACCTATCAAAGGTCAACCTATTCACTTCTGCTCTGAAGACCATCCATTTTTGCCTCCCAGTGGGTTATAGTTATGACCTCTCTCAGGGACATATCAAGCCAGGTTCAAAATGGAACTTTCTCCACCCAGACCTGTTCTCATTCTCCCTGAAATTTCCTCATCTTAGTAATCAGCACCATTACCCAGCAGCTGCTCAAGTCAGAAATCTAGAAGTCATTCTTGAGTCCTTGTTTTCCCTCATCCTTGACATAAAATTCTACATCAACTTCTATTATCCAAAATATATCTTAAATCCCTCCCCACTGACACCAGCCTAGTCCAGGTGTCTACCATCTCTTGCCAAAATTCTGCAAACATTTCCTAATGGGTCAGCCTTACTTTATCCCTCGGCCCTTTCCAAATCATTCTCCAAGTAGCAGCTAGACAGTCTTGAGGTGTAAATTTTCACAACATGTCTCTGCCCTCCTTAAAATCAATGGTTTCTTCTTTACTTGGAACTTTGGCCACCTTTCTGACCATGACCTAAAAGGCCCTAAATGAAGTAGCTTCTGCTCACCACTCTAAGCCCACCCTGTATCTTTTCCAGCCACAGCATCCTTTTCTAGAAGGAGAAAAGATCAATCACTTTCCCACGTCTGGAACTTTGCATATGCTATTCTGTCTCTTTGGTAGACTGATTCACTCCAGGTTTTTTTTTTCCTTTTCATTTCACCCTTTTAATTATCTTATGTAACAGTTTCTTTGCTGTTTACTGTCTTCCCCACTGGACAATAAGCTCTGTGAGTGCAGAACCATGTCTGTCTTGTCCACCATTGCCTCCACATTGTCTGGCAGTGTAACTAAAGATGCAGGAAATATTCTTTCCTGCTGAATATATATAAAAATCAGGACCAAAAGAACTAAAGATGCAGGAAATATTCTTTCCTGTTGAATACATAAAAAATTCAGGACCAAAAGAGATGTAATAGTTCTTTAGGTCAGATATTTCTGTTTGCAGATCAAAACCCGTAGACCCCCAAAGGGGGAAGTGATATATGAATGTCATGGTTATGTCAATGTCTTGGTTACCTCAATGTCATATTTACTGGCCAAGCAGGGAATAAATACATCTCCTTATGTCCTGATTTTGTCCTTTATCACACGTGTGGCTCTAGTCTTTCCAACCTTCAATGTGTCATTTCTTTAAAAATGTGCCCTCATTTGTTCTATTTTTCTACTATTAAAATACAATTATGCTTATTCACCATAAGTACATTTTCCAGGACACTAGTAGAATAAAAAGTGACTTGGATAAAGCTTTTCAGTTCCTTCCTGCACAATCACCTCAATTTATCATTATTATCAAAATTATCTCATTTATTTATTAAGCCTGACAGACTGTAAGAGACAGAAACTGTAGCCATCCCAGTGGCATCATATATTGTTCCTCTTATGTTTCTAAATATCCAGCAAAATATGTAGGACCGGCCTTTTTTTTTTCTTTAACCTCTAAGCTTAGAAGCAACAGAGAGATCCAAAGCAAAAGATAAAAATTACATATATATGTACACAAACACAGAAAGAGAACGCACACACATAAGAGAAAGCACATGCATTAGAGAAAGAAAACATAAACAGATTAATAACATGAAGAAATAATAAAGGGAAAAAAGAGAGGATGGAAAAGGTTCCAAACAGTGGGTCTGTTAACAGGACTAGAATCTAAGTCCTGAGGATGGGGGTGGGGATAGGTGGGTGGAAGGAGGAGTCTGAATTCTATTTTTCTGGTAGTGAAGAATAATAATTAACCATGGCCTGGAATAAGTTATTCCATCTAAAAAACTACTGCCTGAGGAGTAAAAACTGACACCAATCCTTCTCTATGGGGTGGGGAAGATAATAAATGCAAACCTTTCAACAAAAATTCTCTTTATCAGGAGGTGCCTGTGGCTCAAGGAGTATGGTGCAGGCCCGGTATACTGGAGGTGGTGGGTTCAAATGCGGCCTCGGCAAAAAAAAATTCTCTTTATCTCTCTGCTCTATTTTCAGAGCAAGATTTTTAGGGCATATTTTTCAACAAGTTTTGGCTGAGACTGAACACCGGGCTCAAAGATAATTTAGGACACTCAAAGAAGAGGCCAATTACTTCCCAGCACAAAATGGCCTAAACACACTACGATCACTTTCCTGGGTAATAAACAAAACGACTACTAGAAACAATCGCAAAGCAGCACTGCATGATCTCCAATGAAATGCCCTTTGTCAATCCAAAGTGGCAGGTAGACTGCAAGGAGAGTACAAGTAACCTGCCTGTCCTTTGCCTCTGGGGCACGTCCTACCTGGGGCGACGTCTCGCCTGGCCTGCTTTCTCCTGTGCCCGACCTCAGGACTTCCCATAGCTCAGGGAAGACCGGGAGAAGTAGGGGGAGGCATCAGAGGAACCGACACCTTTCTCCACCCTTCCCCACCTCAAGGTGCCACATCGGGGACCCAGTGGGCTCGGGGCGGACGCCCGCAGAGGGCGCGGAACCCGGGGAGGTCGGACGCAGAGCGCAGCGCCCGTCGCGTCTCGACCCTCAACTCCGCCGCCGCCCCCTCCACTAGCGCCGATCCCGGATCCGCTCACCTCCGCGCCTACCGCGCCCTCAGGGCCGGGCATGGGCGAGCCTCACAGCTCCCCGGGAGCGGCGCCGACTCCCAAGGGCCCGCCCGGGCTCCGGGGCCTACGGACCGCACCTCCGACTGGCGGCGGCAGGGTGGCTGCCGTGGCGGTCGCGCTCCGGCGGCTTCCCCGCCTCCCCCGGCCGGATCGCGCAGAGCGGGAGAGGAGGGCGGAGGGAGGCGCGCGGAGGCCGGCCGCGCAGTGACGCGCCGCGCGGAGCGCGCGGGGGCCCGGGTGCCGGCGCTGAGTGGAGCCGGGGAGAGCGGTGCGGGGAGACCCGGGGAGGACGACAGGCCCCGAGCGGGGGAAGGCAGGGAGTGCACTGGGGGACCCCCGGCCACTCGGCTCCGCAGTTTTGCGCGTCCCGCCGCTGGGAGCGGCGAAGTGGCAGACCTTCGCGTGCGCCCCCCTGCGGGGTCTGCCCCGCAGGCTCCCGGAGATCCCCTTTGAAAGCAGCTGTGGACTCGTCAAGCCACTTTTGCACTCCCATTCTTTCGTGAGGTTGGTTGCCTTTCAGCTCTAGATACTGCTTTTGTCACTTGCTTCCCCAGCACGACGCCGCGCCTCTCCCTTCCCACTTCCCCACTTAGTTTTCGACGACCCTCCAACAAACAGCACTTTTTCCCCCATCTGTGTGTATTCTTTTTCTCATCTTTACCCACTCAAACCGTCTTTTGGCTGGACGTTGTCCTTAGAATAAAATACTTAGAAATGCCCTTCCATAAACCACATTTTAAAACTCCCTGGGATAGGAGGACCCTCACAGCCGGTGAACTGCAGAGAATAATCTGTTGACTTTGACCTTCAATCTGGCTGGTGCCGCACGAGCTTTGGGGTTGGGGAAATGAAGGTTAGGCCGGGAGCCAGGATACCCGTCTTCCTCGGAAAGCCACTTAACCTCCTGGGGCCGCAGTGTTTCGGGGAATCTCTTGAGTTGAAGGGCAACTTTGGCTCTGGGATTCTGTCAATTTTCTCCCTGTAGATACCAAATAGTCAAGTATCCTTTTGTTTATTTATTTATTTTTTTTGCTTTTTTTTGTAGAAGGCGTTAGTTAAAGAAGCGAGAGCTCTTTATTCCTCAATATAAAGTCAATTTACCAAAATTCTCAAATTTGGGAAGTTTTTTTCGTATGTTGGTAAATTCCCATTTCAGCAAATTAAGTTTAAAAATTATCTCTCCCGGTGGTTTATTAACTAGGAAAAAACCAAGAGGGGGTCTTGGATCGATCTTTGGGGCACTGCACTTTCCCCTCTGTAGTCCATGCACAGATTAACCTTTGCAAATGCCGTTTTGGAAATACATCCTTTGTTTGACTTGAAATATAGTCCCTCCCCTATCACTAAGTGTTATGAAGGTTTGAAGTTTAGTAATAAGCTAAGCTTTTAGTGGTGTCTGGGTGTGGCGGCATTGGTAACTGGTAAAATACTTTCCATTTTGGTAACTGGAAAAAAGCCATTAAATTTTGTATCCATTTTTATTTTGCTTCAACACAACTCTCAAAGAAATTAGCAGGGAATTATTTTCCCTCTCTAGGACTTGTTCTGGAGAACTTAAGGAGGAAATTCATGAATCTTAGCAGTTAAAAATGCTTTATCTGCTAATAATCCTTTTTTTAACTGTTCCCAAACCATAAATTATTGTATAAAACATGTAGGTAAACTGTCTTTTAAAAAAATTTTAAAAGTTGTCTTAACATGGGCTCTGACTATTCAGAAAATAAAAGTATTATGTGAAATCCCTTATCCTAAAAGGGAATCAATGAGTCAACAATTTGCAGTTTCTAGCCAGAATATCTGTTTTTCATACTTCATCTTGCTTTAAAATAAGCAAATATCCTTAATGGAAAATCCAATGTTCCTAAGTGTGTCCCAGAAGATTGTTGGTGTTGATGTGAAGTCTGATTCCTTTCAGGTCATTCTTTGGTAACTATAATTTTTATCATTGTTTTTCAATTAGGATTCCAGACAATAAAAATGATTTTGCAAGACTTTTCCAGGACATGAGATGCTCTTTGGCAAATCTCTTCCGCTCTCTGAAGTAGTGTTTGATTCCACTGAAGCACAGCAATAATTTATTAAATGGATCTCTAGTGGCCTAGAGGTGTTAACATAATTTTTTCTTTGAAATTATTGTACAATTGAATAACTTCGGACGGGTAGTTCCCAAAATGTGGATTTTAAGCACTGGTTTGCCCAGATGCTCCTCTGGCAATTCATTCACTATAAAAATATTTATCAAGTCCCTGCTATATGCCTTGGCTGAAACTCTGGGAACGATGATGACGAAGTCAGAGTTACCTGTCCTTATAGAATTTATAATTTGATGGGGAAGATACATTAGTAAACATGTCCAAATAAGATTTACACAAATGTATTTAAACAAGTGTAAATCATGACAAAACAGTAGACTTTGAGATAAATAATAACCAATCTTTTCATTTTAGAGATTCCTAATGCACACTTATGAATTAAAGATTCAGAATTTCTATAGTAAAGATAATCTACTTAACCTGTTTCTAAAACAACCCCATATTTGCTTTGAGCACTGAACTTTTGTTTGTGAGCAATGCTTATAATAAACAGAATGACATTTTTTGTGAAATGCTACTTCTTTGAAACCAAATAACTCAATAAATATAATATTCTGAGGATATAATCTTATATGTATTGTCAATGTACACATATATAGTTCAATAGATTTAGACATATAAATATAATCTGCTCGAAATAGATTGTGTTTGAAGACAAAATAGCATAAAACATTTATAAATCTACTAAAATGCAGGAATCTACATCTATACAAAACAGATATTTTCTAATCAACATTGTTTCTGGCTGGGTATAATGGCTAATGCCTGTAATCCCAGCTCTTTGGGAGGCCAAGGCAGGAGGTTTGCTTGAGTCCAGGAGTTTGGGACCAGCATGGGGAACATAATGGGAACCCATCTCTTTAAAAAATAGTTTCATGAACATATTTCCATATGTCAGTATGGCTCGAATTTTTATAATTCTCTTAGATGTAAGTTCATAATATTGGTATAGAATAATTTTCTTAACCCTAAATTTCAGGAAAATATATTTTCTGATTCTTTGAGTATTATAGGTAACAACACTGCTTTAACCTCTTCAAACAAATACTATTTGGGGTGGTGAGCGAAGGGCATATTTCCTTGGGATATGTTTTGAAACATGGGTTTACTAAATTAAAAGAAATTATGTATTTCTAGATATATATCCCATTTTCAATAACAATTGAAAATTGTTATAAAAATATGGATATACTTTTGCCTTTTAAATTGAGTATTTCATTAGCACTGAATTTTATAATTTATACTCGTTTTAGTAGATTAAGAAAACTTTAAAATGTGTGTAATTTAAATTTACCCATAGGAAATGGCAAAAATGTCTGGAGGAATTTAACTGGGGAGCTTTGCTCATAAATCCCTAAAGGGTAAAATTATTTCCCTCCTGATGTGCCTCTTCTCTGTGGATTCTCCTAAACTAATTTTGCAGCAATTAAACAAATTTATCTTAAATTATAATAATGCTCTGAGAAGTCAAGATAGAAGCATAGGTTCTCAATCTGGAATAGTCAAGTGGACTTAGAAACGATTTTAGAAAGAGGAGCCAATATTTGCATGGAGCCTCAGTGTAAAGTTGGCCATTTGGAGGGGGATTCCTATAGGAAGGGAAAACTTCCAAGCATTAAAAAAAAAAAAACAAAAACGGGTTACAAGGCTCTGAATTTCTTCATAGTTTAGAAGTATGCAAGAAAATACGAAGTCAGTCAATTTGACTCATATGCCCTGTGCATGATTCATAGATACTGGTAGCCGCTTTTACAGAGCTTTTCTGAGGATAGTGAGACGTACTCTTCGTAAATGTATAAATACAATCATGGATTCGTAACACAGCATGCCTTCTTACACTGATGTTTAAATTTTCAAACACTAGTAAATCCCATTTCCTCACACAGCACTTACCTCGTCTGCCTATTAGTGGAGATTCAGTCCATGCATAAAAAAAGTATTTAAATTGTAGATATTCTTGAGGATATTAGAGTTCTCTGTTCAACACTTAAAATGTGTAATTTTAAAAAATGGTAATCTTAAAGTTTTTCATATAAGCAAATTTGATTCTGGATCTCATAGATGAGCACCTTATAATTGAGTACAACCATGTAATTTCAGAGTCCGTGTTGTCTGCATTTATCATTTCATTGGTGCCTAGCAACATCACTGTCATCTCTGTCAAATGAGAGAACTCTTATTGCTGAACACTGTATAGAGAAATAACTCAATTACAAAATGGTCAAATAATTTGAATATATGTTTCAAACGACGGATAAGCACAAAAAGAAGACGGTCACAAAAAGAAGACGGTCAACATTATTAGTCCTTAGAGAAATGAGATACTACTTCACACCCATTAGGATAGCTATAGTCAACAAGTTATTATTACAATGTCAAGTGTTGGTAAGAAAGAAGAGAAAATAGAAACATCATACATTGCTGTGGGAACATAAATATGAAGCTACTTCACACAGTAGTTTGAAGATTTCATTTCTAGTTATATACCCAAGAGAACTGCAAACATGTTTGTATAAAAACTTGCACTCAAATGTTCATTGCAGCATTATTTATAATAGCTCAAACATAGAAGCAACCCAAATGCCTGTTAATTGGTTAAGATATAAATGGAATGTATACAATCCCATCCACACAATGGGAGATTACTCAGCTATAAAAAGGAATGAAGTACCTACTGATTACAACATGGATTAACCCTGAAAAATTTTACGAAGTGAAGGGTGCCAGACAGAAAAGCCCACATATCTTGTGATTGTGTTTATATAAAAAGCCAAACAGATGAACGAATACAGATGGAAAAAAAATTCAAGTCAACAATGTGGTCACTGAGGGGTTTTTACCTTCTTTTTTAAAAAGGTGGTCATACTTTAATTAAATACAGTAGAACTAACTTGGGCTCTTTTATTTTTCTTCCATACTCCACTCTGTACTCTCCTTTACCTCACAGCTGTCACTTTTAAGCCTTAAAATTAACAAGGATCAACCATACCCATGGTCAGTTGCCTTTTTAGTAATTTAGAGTTACATTTGAAATACTACTGGGTAAATGAAAAGGACAGCATTTTGCACTGCAAATTAGTTTGTGCCAGGAGTTAGAGCGTCTTCAATGACTTATGAGAACCTTTAGGAAATTGCATAACCACTAGTTATATTGTCTTTAAAATGAAAGTTGATCTCCCCTTTAAGTACTGTGACATTTTCAGTACTTTCACTATTACACTATGATAAGTTTCGTGCACTTCTAGTACTTCATAGAAAAAATGTGCTAAGCTTCTATGTAGCATCATCTAGGTGGATGTTGTAGGGTGTTTGTTCCCACATTTCTCCATTCTCTGGTATCCGTTTGAATGCACAATTAAATTCTCCAAAGTAGCAGAAAGAAGTATGTCAGAAATAAGGAATATTGAGATTATCTGCAGATTAAAATATTAACTAGAAAATTCACATTTGGCTGTACTGTATTAAAGAATTATTCCTGTTTTCCCCTTGCCTTTTCTAATCCAATTCATTATATTCTTTTAATGTCATTTTGAACACCATCTGGACTAGACTCTTCATAATGTTGTAGAAAGCACTGTGGCAGCTAGTCTTGAAAGATGACCTCCCAGTGAATTACACCTTCTGGGATTCAGGCCTTTGTGTAGGTTTTCCAACACTGAATGGTCACAAGAAAACTTTCAGCTTCTGCTTACTGTGGGGGAAGCAATTAGCCACGTAAAAAATTTACCTTGAGACCACTATGTTGTGAGGAAGCTCAGCCTTGCCTCATAGAGAGGCCATCTGAAGTGATAGACCCCTGACAAGCCCTCAGGTGTTCTAGTCCACCAGGTGAAATGTAGATCATGTGAATGAAGACGCCATTTTGGAAGTCCAACAGGATCAAACTTTCTGATGCTGTCAGCCTGGGCTTCTATGTGATGGCAAAAACATGGAAGACTCTGAGTGAGAATCACCAAGCTGAGGTCAGTCAACACATAGAATCATGAACAATAACAGATTCTTTTAATCTGTCAATTTGGGGGCAATTCAATATTCAGTAATAGATAACGAAGGAAGGACAAAAAATATTCTTCTTTTAAAAAATTCTAGGTGGCGCCTGTGGCTGAAAGGAGTAGGGCACTGGTCCTATATGCTGGAGGTGGCGGGTTCAAACCCAGCCCTGGCCAAAAACTGCAAAAAAAAAAAAAAAAATTCTATGTCTTTTATATCTTTCTCAGATGAGCTGCTTAAAAACTTTTGAGATACAGCCATCAGTGTTTTCTTTTTCAGTAGACTATTTCCTTCTTGGCTTTATTGTTTTTAAAACATTACCAAGATATTATTTCACAGTTTCATACCATTTCATCATCTTTTTCATGTCTGGTTTAAGATTGTAAATTCCAGGAATAATTAAGTTGTCTCCAACATTACAAATCCTGAAAGCTGATAAAAAGAAACCGGCTTTAAGAAACACATCCAACTGCTGTTTCTATAAACATAAATGTTTGACCTTCATGACTATGAAAGGATCAAAGAGGATTAGTAATGGAAGATATATTAAAAGAGGAGTTTATTTTAATCTCTATTTTTTATCTTTCAAAGTATTTTTAGCCCAGTTAATTCATTTTTAAAATTCATTTAAGTAAAGTTGAAATGTCCTTTAAATTGTTGAAATTTTATGACTGTAAATCCAATTCTCTGTAAAAAAACAAATGTCATAAGAATTGATCACAGTACTTACAAATAAAAAAGTGCTTTATAATATACCTAGTTTCATATAATATACCAAATAAGTTCTATTGAGGTCACAGTGTTAAAATTTAAAAGTGACATGAGAAAGAAAATTAGAAAAACAGAAATGAATATTTGTAATGCTTCTAGTGGGGAAGGACTACATAAGCTTGAATAGCTAAGCAATCTCAAAGATAAAAATTTATAATTTTGACTAAATAAAATCTAAAATTCTATGTGTTTTTAGAAAACATAAGCCAAGGGAAAATGTTTGCTGTAAACTTAACAAAATATTAATGTCTTCAGTATGCAAAATAGTTCAGAGGAATTCAGAAGAGGATCAAAAGTTTAGGTTTCAATAAATGAGCAAAAGGCCAGGCACGGTGGCTCACACCTGTAATCCCAGCACTCTGGGAGGCCAACGCTGGTAGAGTGCCTGAGCTCACAAGTTTGACCAGCTTGAGCAAGAGCAAGACCCTGTCTCTAAAACTAGCTGGGCATTTTGGCTGGTGCCTGAGGTCCCAGCTACTAGGCAGGCTGAGGCAAGAGGGTCATTTGAGTCCTAGAGTTTGAAGTTGCTTGTGAGTTGTCATGCCATTACACTCTACCCAGGGTGACTGAATGAAGTTCTGTCTCAAAAAATAAAATAAACTAGGCAAAAGAATTGAACATTTTAATAAAGAGAAAATACAACTGTTAAATAAAAGAGAGATTGGGAAAGGTAATGTCTATAGACTTTTCATAGTCTTATTTTTTTCTGCTTATTAATTTGAATGATCAATTATTTCCCTCCAAAAGTAAATCATCAAAGAGTTTACTATTCAAAGGACCCCTTTAAAATTTGCAATGAATCTTAGATAAAGCAAAAGGTAAGAAGTAAGCCATTGACAAAAATGCTTTGAACAACATTTCTCTTGTTCTTATTTTTATTATGCAGTTATATAAAAAAGTAATTCACAGACTTTCCAATATTCAGTATGTGTACTGAGTCTTATTATCTTAGTTCCTAAATGATTTCATAGCAGTAAATTTACCCATTTTGTGAACATCATTAAGGCCATCTTTTTCAGGACATGTCCTTCCCTTAACTAAGGGAATCCAACAACAAGCAAGTCAACAAAAAATATCCATCCTTCCTAAAGCATGCTTTCTACTTAGGGCTGTCACCCACGTGTGTGATAATTACTCCCCAAAGGCAGCACGTGAGGAGTTGAATGAGGATGGGTCTGGAGGTGGATAAAATTCCTCTGGTAGGCTGCTGCTATCCATGCCTTTTTCTTTGCACAACTATAGTTACTAAACAAACCCTATGCATGGGGTAGGATGGGCATGTGTGTATGAGGGCAGGTACAGGCAAACAAGCACATCCCTGAGTCTTTTTTCTAATTCATGCCAAAGTGCCAAAGACAAGGCCTTAATTCTACTGAAGAAAGACAGACAGTAGATAAATGACATAAACAAAAATATAAAGTGTGTTTGATAATGATATGAATGCCACAGGAAAAATAAAGTAAGAATGGGAAATAGCATGGCCAGAGGAGGCCTCCAAAGTGACATTTTAGTAGAAAGTGAGAGATGAGCAAGTGAGCCATGCAGACAGCTAGGGAAAAGTGTCCTAGAGCAGGGATTAAATCTAGCGGAAAGACCCTGCGGCCAGACAGCTGTCTGCGTGGCTAAAACAGGTTGAATGGGACCAAGTAGAGAGAGGTGAGGTCAGAGAGCTTAAATAGAGGGTGGCACGTGGGGAGGCAAGTGGGCTGAGATTGTTTAAAGCCTTGCGGGCTAATGCATGGAATTTAATTTTTAATGCAGAATGAGATGAGATGTCTTAGAGGATTTTAAGTAGGTGTGTATGATCTGATTTACATTTTAACAGACTCACTGTGACTACAGTGTTGAAAATAGACTGAAGGCACACAAGGGAAAGCAGGGAAATTAGGGGGCTATTGTAATAATCCAGGTGAAAGATGGTGGTTGTAGGCGTGGAGTTAGGGGAAATGTAGGATTGTCAGTATAGTCTAAAGATAGAACCAACAGAACTTGATGGTAGACTGAATGTGATGTCTCAAAAAAGAAAGGCATCAAGGATAATGCTACTGTTTCAGGTCTGATCAGCAAGAAGATGAGCTGCCATTCGCTGAGAAGGTAGAGACTACATCAAACCCCATTAGGGTAGAGAACAGAGCAGGAGATCAGGTTGAGGAATGTTATGTTAGAGATAGCAAGTGGGGTTCAGGGGAGAGGTCTGCTCTAAAGTTATTAATTTAGAGTTCTTGGCATATAAAATATTCAAACCATGAGGTCATCAATGGCATGAGGTAGTTAGAAAAGAGAGGAACTCTAAGGATTAAGATTTGGAGCATACCAATATCTGGTGATGTGAAAGATGAGGAATAAAGAAAAAGGACACTAAGAAGATGCCATTCATGAGGCAAGAAAAATCGAATGGCCCTATCAGCCCAGTGAAAAGAGGATTTTCAGAAAAGTAGAGTAATCAACTGAGTCAAGCGCTTTTTAAATATTTTTTTAAAGATGAGGTCTCCCTCCTCCTGCTTCAGTCTCCCTAGTAGCTGGGAGTTTTTGAGTGAGCACATAGGATGAGAGATGAGAATAAGATTGAAAATGTCAAGATTGTTGGAGGTTGATCACTGGTCAGTTACATGATGAGAACTGATTTGGAGAATGGGAGAACAGGAACCAGAGACCAGAATGTAGGCAACTCTTAAAAGTTTCGCTGTAAAGTGAAGAATAGAAATGGGGTGGTAGGCGAAGGAGAAGGGCCAGCCCAAAGAAGGGGATATTTTATGATGGCAAAATGCTATATATACACGATGACCATGGGAGTACTTAGGAGGTGACTGTAGTTAATCAACAATGAGTTATGTAGCACTTTTTCTAGGATGAATTGGTGAACTTAATTGTCTAACCTCTTATTCTCATGGGAAAGATCTAGTAGAGAGCAAAAGATAGATGTTGCAGAATAGAGTGGAGAATTGTTGGAGCCACATTGGGTGGTCAAGAAGGGATGAGATTTCAGGCATAAATGGAGAGGCTAGGCTCAGCTAGGAGAATGAACAGTTTATTCTCAGTAGAAGAAAAGGTCTTAGAGATGTTAGATGTTCTAGATGCAATGGAATGGCCAGGTGTTACGGCAAACTTGTGGAAGTTCTCTTTCGACTGGTTTTTTCTCTGTGAAAGCAAAGTCATCTCCTGAAAGTGAGGACAAGGGAGAAAGGAAATTTGGAGAAAGAGGAAAAGGCATGAAAAAAGGGACAAAAAACCCCCACACAATAAGAAGGTTAGAAGTAATGTATCAGTAATTGCCACAAATATGAATGGAATAAACTCTCCAGTTAAAACACAGAATTCTCAGACCAGATTGAAACAAATACAAGTTTATGCTATTTTTAAAGGCATAAAACTCAAGGGCATAGAAAAACTAAAATTGAGGATTCAAAAGAGATTATCAGGCAAATGCCAATTAAAAGAAACATGATATATGTATGACACTATCAGACAAAACGACTTTATCAGAAATATAGAGGGTCATTACGTAGGTCACTGAGAGGATGAAATAACTCTAATTTGTATGCATCTAATTCCATATTAAAAATATGACAGAACTACAAAAATCTACCCACATGGGAGGAAATTTTAACACATTGTTTTTTGAGACATTGATATGTCAAGCAGATCAAAAATCAGTGAAGCTATAGGTAATTTGAACAGCATTATTAATAATACTGATAAGCTTAAATTAATGTCTATTATATGCAACACTGAACACTCAAACTAGAAAATATATATTCTATTCACATACATGATACATTTAGGAAGATTAATGGCAAGCTGTATATCTAATATATCTTACAGTTTATAGTCTCTGATTAAACCTGTTTAAATTAGAAATCAATATAAATAAGGGGTATACAATAACAACAACAAAAAGCCCTCCCATATGTCTAGAAACTAAAAACTAATCAAAATTATATGCCTAACACCGCCTATGTCAGAGAAGAAATTATAATGGAAATTAGAAAATATCTAGAATTGAATAATATCGAGAATAATAAAAATGTGTGGATGCACCCTTTTGGGGGCAACGCACGATTGTAAGAGGGACTTTATCTAACAAGCGCAATCAGTGTAACCTGGTTTCTTGTATCCTCAATGAATCACCAACAATAAAAAAAAAAAAATGTGTGGATGGTATTTAAGCCATACAAGCTTACTTAGAAAAGAAGATTGAAAATTAATAACCTAACCATCCAACTCTTAACATGTTAAAAACCAAAACCAGCAGTTAGAATAAACCTAAAGAAAGTGGAAAATGTAAAATAACACATAAAAGCAGACTTGAATGAAATATGAAACTCATTATAGAGAGGATTAACAAAGCCAGAATTCATTAGTTGAAGACTAGTAAAATAGTCAAAACTTTAACAAGTTTAATCAAGAAAAGAGTTAACAATTTTTTGGAATGAAAGAGTGAATACAACTATAGAAATTCTTAAGATTAAATCAATAATGAAAGACTATTATGACTAACATTTTATAAATAAATTTTAAAACTTGGATAAATAGATTAAAGAAAACCACAAGTTACTGAAGCTGACTTAAGAAAAACAAACCTTTACAATCTCACAACTAGTAAAAAAACTAAATCTTTAATTAAAAAATTTCCCTAAAGTACAAAGAAAAATAACATACAAAATCGGGCCTGGAGGGTCTACTGGTGAGTTATCTAAACATTTAAGAACAGATAAATCCAATAAAAACAAACTCTTTCAGAAAACAAAATAATAGATATCTGTATCCGTCCACTCATTTAAAGAGGGTAGTGTAACCTTGAAATCAAGCTTAGACAAAAAAGGCACAATTTTTTTGAACATCAATGCAAAAGTTAAAAAAAATTAACAAACTGAATCTAGTAATTAAAAAAGGAAAAATACATTATGTTTAAATTTATTACAATGATGATCACAGCTTATCATTTATTTAGAATAATTGTGGAATAATTTAGATAATTGAAAATTTCTCTTTTAAGTCCAAAATTTTTTGGAAAATTATTCTTGATAGTAATCTCTTCAAGGCCTTCTTAAGTAGATTAAGTGCTATGTAATTTTATGTTTTCTTCATGATGCAGAGTCATTAAAAATGTAAATTACTTTGTTATAATTACAGTTAAGATGCAAATAGTTCTTTGCTTATATGCTTAAAAGGATTCCTCCAACTGGCGAGTATAATTTTTTTCATGATTTAAAAAATGTTTTTTTCTTTTTCTTTTTATTAATATGGAGCGCTTCACAAACCTGCGTGTCATCTTTGGGCAGGGGCCAGGCTAATCTTCTTTGTATCTTTCCAATTTTAGTATATGTGCTGCTGAAGTGAACACTTTTTCATGACATTTTTGTATCTACTCTTAACTTTAACTTTTTAATGCTATCAATATACTTGCACCTAGAGATTTTCTTCTAAATTGTATCTAAACACCTGTAAACTTACAAACTACTTAAAAGTTTGATATAACCATGTTAAAATTATCTGTAAATAGATGCTTAGTGATATATTAACTAAAAATTAAATACTTAAATTTTAGTGTAAATATCTTGATATCTTTTTTATATTATAACAGCTTTTATAATCTTAATTATATTTTTTTCTTCTTACTGAGTTTCCAGTTATATTTTACATAGTTAAGATTTCTAGGGGAGTTTTCTAAGCAAGGAATGTGGAATACTTTATTTTTATGTAATTTTTATTTTTAGTTATAAACTGAGAAATCATAGTTGTATATATTTATGGGGTACAAAGTGATGTTATGATTTGTGAATATGATGTGGAATAATTAAACCAGACTGATGAACATGTCATCACTTCAAATACTTATCATTTTTTGTGGTGTCAACATTGGAAATTTACTCTCAGCAATTTTGAAATGTACATAATATTATTTATTATATTCTCCATGGTGTCCAATATATCTCAAGGAAAAATAACTTACTGCTCTTGTCCAAGTGAGGTTTTCTCTGTTTTGATCATTATCTATTTGTTCATCTCCCTAACCTCTGGTAACCATTCGACTCTGTTTCTCTGAGTCCAACTTTTTAAGATTCCACATATGAGTGAGAACATACCTTATTTGTTTTTCTGTGCCTGGATTATTTAACTTAGCATAATATCTTCCGGGTTTATCCATTTTGTCACAATGGCAGGATTTCCTCCTTTTTATGGCGGAATAGTATTCCATTATTATCAATTCATTCATCCATGAATGAACATTTAGATTGATTCCATTTCTTGGCTATTGTATCCTGCTGCAATGAACATAGGAGTACAGACATCTTTTTGACATACTTATTTCAAATCTTTTTGATAAATACTCAGAAGTGGGATTGTTGGATCTGAATTATTTTTACAATCAGGAAAAAGCATTAAATGTGATAAAAGTGCTGAGTTATTTCAATCATAAAATATTGCTTTTCATGGTATAGCCTTTCTAGTGTTTGAATTCTTTAGTTCTTACTCATAATCTTGACTTTGAGCCTTATTAATTCCTTTCCAAGGTATGTGTGATTTCTATTTAAAAGATTGTTTTTAGTCATCATTCTTTTTTCCAAAATTATTTTAGTGATTTAATTATTCTTTTTTTTAAAGAAATATTTTTTTTAAAACTGGCAATTATTTCTCAGTTTGATATTAAAACACTATTTTGCTGATGCTTGAAAACTCACGAATCTCCATCGTTTGTAGTATATTAAAACCTTTCTTTCTTTCTTTTTTTTTTTTTTTGAGACAGAGCCTCAAGCTGTCACCCTGGATAGAGTGTCATGGCATCACAGCTCACAGCAACCTCTAATTCCTGGACTCAACCGAGTCTCCTGCCTCTGCCTCCCAAGTAGCTGGGACTAGAGGCGCCTGCCACAATGCCCGGCCAGTTTTTGGTTGCAGCCGTCATTGTTGTTTGGCGGGCCTGGGCTGGATTCGAACCCGCCAGCTCAGGTGTACGTGGCTGGCGCCTTAGCCCGTTGAGCCACAAGCGCCGAGCCATATTAAAACCTTTCTAATGTATTTCTAAATTATCCTGCTGCAGCCTTCTGATTTCAAGACTATTCTCTTTCAAGCATCAAAGGAGGCAAGTAAAGCATCATCTTTCTCTGCTTTCTCCATCTTAATAAAAGGATTTGTTCTGTAAAATTTGGATTCAGTCAAAAGGCCATACATAAAGACTTAGTGGGCACACATGGCCTTGAAACTGCAGGCTCCCCACCCCTATATGGGACTTTACTGAATGGTCCCTCTACTAAGTGATATACTGGTTAGATACCTTTCCTTTTGAAACCTCTCTGGAGTCCTCCCAGTTCACACAAAACTCTGTCTTCTGTAATTATTTATGATACATATTCTCCTTGTTATTCACTTAGAACATGTGTACTATTTTGTATTGCCATTCGTTCTAGATTAACCTCTGGATCATTTTTGTATATCCACAACACCCAGCACAGTGTTTATCCTCAATAGCTGGAACAGTGTCTTAGGTATTTGGTAAGGACGTAATGATAGGTGGGTTCATTTCGTTAAGGGTACATGCCAATAGTCTGCTTAAGAGCACTCTTGTTCGTTCATGAAGAAAAAGCTGTATGAATTTCCCTTTGGCAAGGCATCCTAACAGGCAAGATACTATGGGTACTCATTTCTACCAGAAAAGCAAAATAGAGATTGGCAGCCAATACTCAAGGAATTCTGGCCAAAGATTTTGACAGCCAAATTATCTCAGAAATGGTTTCCTAGAAGCAATTTGCATTGACTGTGCTTCAAACAGGCGCCTTTAAAACAAAACAGCAGTACGTAGTAAGTCTAATTATTGTAGATAGCTTGCTTGGTGTTGAAGCATTATACAACTGTTGGCCAAAATCATCTGGATTATTGCTTAAGCAATCCCATTCATTTTGTAAAGTCACAGTTCATTTTTTGCAGATATGTAGTAGGAAGTATAAATCTTTTAAGAATTGGAGTAACGTTGTAGTTACTGAACAGCTCTTCCCTGTTGTGGGCTTTGGCTGAAGCTAGTATGTTAAAGAGATATTTTTTTCTTAAAGAGTCATTATACAGGCCAGGTATGGTGGCTTACACCTGTAATCCTAGCACTCTGGGAGGCGAGGCAGGTGGATAGCTTGAGCTCACGAGTTCTAGACCAGCCTGAGCAAAAGCAAGACACTGTCTCTAATAAAAATAGAAAACCTGAAGCAAGAGGATCACTTCAGCCCAAGAGTTGGAGGTTGCTGTGAGCTATGATGCCACAGCACTCCATCTCTTAAGCAACAGCTTGAGACTCTGTGTCAAAAAAAAGGTGCTATTATACAATTGCACTCATATCTGTAGTCACTATTTATAATTGTCCAGACATATAAACAAGTGTTTATTAATTGCAAATTAAACCTGTCATGAGATGAAAAGAACGATAAGCCATAGTCCTTGCCTTTAAGATGTTTGCAATATGGATGGCTAGATAATATGTTATTTATTGACATTTGAATTTATAATAAAAATATAAATTCATGATAGAGATAGATATATAAATCATGATAGAAAAACAAATTATTTGTTAGAGAATAATACGACAAAAATATTATCATGAGAGAGAAGGTAAGAGAAAGGAGTTCCTTCAGGATAGGATGACTACAGAATCTATATGGACGTAAACTGTGCTCTGATCTTCAAGAACTGGTAACACTGAATAAAGGAAGAAGAGAGAAAAAGGTATTCTTGGTAAATAAAGAATGTGAACAGTGTGAACAAGCCTACGGAGTCCAAAGCCATTTGGGGAAGAGAGTCTGCAAAATGGCCTTTCAGGGAGATGAAAAATTGTAGATTAGAAAACGAGTTTGGGATTGTGGGAGAGTGTGAGTGCTAGGGTACGGTCTAAGGATTTACCTTGTAAGTAGTAAAGACCCATTTGGTGAAGATTTTGATAAAAGAAAAGGGATGATCCAGGTTGAGTTTTAGGAAAATCAGTATGTGCCATTTGAAAAGGAAGACAAGGGGGAGGATGGGTGGAGGGTGGGTGATTGGTGGGATCACACTTACGGTGCATCTTACAAGGGTACAAGTGAAAATTACTAAAAGTAGAATATAAATGTCTTCATATAGTGATTTAAAGTTCATGAAGGTTATGTTAAATAGTTTGATGAAAGTATTTTAGATTGTATATAGAGTCAGCACATTGTGTCCCATGATTGCAC